>NQII01007502.1:6381-90998 GCA_002778355.1 Clitarchus hookeri
CCCCCCCCCCCCATATTGACACAATTCGTGCACTATGCCACCATCCACTGAGTAATTATATTATGCCTTCAGGCGCAGCACTCTGTAATCAACAGATGGGCCCGGTGTGGTCAAAGGTTGTTGTGCCCATTTGAGGGTCGCTCTGCTGGTGCTGTATTGAGTGGTGCCAGTGGTTTCTGTTGATGGGTGTGCCATTGCCTGGTAGTGCTGTGTGACATACAGTCCTGACTGACTACTCACTGGGCCTGCATGACTAAACAAGGCTGCTTGGTGCATTGTGAAGGAGAGTCGCTCTCGTTCCCACTCTCATCATCGCTGCTGCTGCTACTGGTATGGGGGTGTGGTTTTGGGCTACCTTCTCGAGGAGGTTTGGGGGTCGCAGGTGTACCTGCTAATGAGTTCCTCCTAGGAACACTCATAAAGTACATGCCATGTTTAACTCAGTGATCTCTCCTGTCAACATGATGGATGTGGGGAGATCAGCCTCGCTGGCTGAGCTGCCCCCAGATTTCTCCTCGTCCGTACATTTTTCGGGAGGGACCACTGGATAAGACACCTCGGTGCAGGGCACCTCGACATCAGGCTTCATAATGTAGGACATAGTGATGTGTGCAGGTATTTTTGTAGCTTCTACTGGTGTTATTTTGACCTCTGTGGTGTGTGATGCTGGGTCTTGTCCTTCACCCACTATCCCTGTGGGCTTTTGGATGCTGGGCATCGTAGGACAGAACAAATCTCGTATTGTGTGTCCATCTGACTATTCTGCCGCTTGTGTTGGCGGTTCTTCATGAGGTGGTTGTTGTTGTTTGGCATCTGCAGATTCGGCTTGAGTTTCCTGGAATGCAATTTGCCTGAGGTCGTCTCTGCGGATGAGGATAGTCAGTCGGCGGTTGATGCATACCAGATATGTAGTGGCCCGTGCCTTTGTGATTACATGCAGACCACTCCACTTGGTGCCAAGGCCAGCACAAACGTTTTTGCTTGCTGAGGACAGCAGGCGCTCCCTGACGATAACCGATAACCTTCTGACCTGGTCGTAGTAGTTTCGGTGGTCGCATAGTGAGGGGTACACACTTATTAATATAGGGAGCCAGGTGCACACTGTCTTTTTCCAGCTCCTGTGTTGCCTGATGGTGCGGCTCTCTGGTTCACAGGTTCTCTTTACTGGTGGACAGTTGTATTCGCCTGTGAGTGTCTACTCACGCCCCTGCAAAACTGTGACAGGTGACATGCCTGTTGCCTCGTTGGCACAGCAGTGGAGTGTGAAGTGTGCACTGGGCAGCTGGTCGGCAGAGGATGTGTTGTCTTTCTCCACACAGAGGCCAAGTTAAACCTTGAGATCTTGGTTTCTGCGCTCCTTGGGGTTGGAACGAGGGTGATAGATTGCTGTCATGCTTTGCATCACTCCCCACTTCATGCAAAGATCGAGACACCTCCTTCCAACGAATTGTGTCTCATTGTTTCTCAGTCATTTTCGGGTATATCCCCACCATGGGAAAAACTAGTTCAACCAGGACGCAGGCGACGTTCCTGGTGTGCCCGCTGGGCACTATGCAAGCCTCTGTCCACCTGGAGAACAGGCCAGTGGCGACAAACACGAACCTTTTCCCCATCGATTTCTTGGGGTAGGGGCTCATGAGGTCGAGGGTTACCATCTCGAACAGCTCCCGAGGTGTTCCGGGTTGTTGTTGGTGTTGTTGGTGGCCATCAGCGCATTGAGCTTTAAAGTGGTTGCATGGTAAACACTCTAGAATGTAATCGCGTGCATCGCGTATAACTTCGGACCAATATAAGTGATTTAACAAGTTCTGCGTCTTTTGTTTCGCACCTAGCTGTCCTGAAAATGAGGTACTGTGCATGTAGTGGAGTACATCTGCACATTGTGCGGCTTGCACATAGATTTTCCAGGCCTTGTTTTCTGCAAGCTGCTTGTTCTCTAGTCTTTTGTCGATTATGTGCCACCGGTCTGTAGTCTAGTTTGCTGGTCGCAGAGCATGACCTAGGCTGGAGCATACAGTTCAGTTGTTTTCGACCCTACTACAGCATCACAGAGCTTGTGGATCTTGACGTCTGGTGTTATATGGTTAGCACAGGTTGGTGTGTTGGTATCATTGACATGTTCAGTAGGGTTGGGGGAAACATCCTACCCACTCTTTCCTATTATACATAATGTTTTCTGCACTTGGAGACATGGACTGCCATTCAGCTTGCTGATTCTCTATGCCTGGGCATGTTCGATGTTGAATCGTATGCTTGCAGTAGCATTGAACAGCGGGTCAGTTTGCTCCATGCATCACCCGCACTGTGCAACCAGACCAGACAGGGGTGGTCGGTCCATATTATGAACTGCTGGTACTCCAAATATGGACTGTACCGTTTAAGCGCCCATACTACTGCAATGCCATCTCTCTTGTGTAGATATCGTTTTTCGGTTGGCCCAATCTTGGCGCTGATCAGTCATTCGCCATTGTCACCGAGTTGGAACAGGTAAGTGCCTACGCCTTGTTTGATGGCATCCAACAGGTCGTAGAGATGTCTAAAGGTGTCATGGCCTACATGGCCTTGCACTCCCTTAAACAGTTCTTGATGGCCAGGAAACTCTCCTTAGCTTCGGCATTCCACTCGAACTTGTGGTTGGTTTACATGAGTGCGATGAGAGGTGCTATTATTGTAGACTTTTCTATGCTCCATAGTGCAGAAATGGATTCTCCTAGCTACTGGTTCAACGATCGAGTTTTGTTTGGTTAGCCATGGGATACCAAGAATGAAGTCTTTACGTAGCTCGTTGATGATGAGTGCTACTGTGATCGTCTCAAGATTGCGTATTCCTACTGTGATGTTGGATTCACCCTTGGCTTCCCTACTATTGTTGCTTGTGGCTATATAAATGGCTTCACTGTGAGGTTCCAGATCTCCCACATCAACAAACCCTGGCTGTACTAAGTTGTGGGATGCGGCCATGTCAATAAGGGCATAGCACTTCATACTCTTTATGTACACTGGAATGTGTATGATCTTACTTGGTGTTTGTAGTTGATCTGCGAGGAGCTTCTGCAGTAAGACCTTTTGAGGGGTTAGATTTGGGATCAGCTCGTCGGGACTGGGGGAGGCAACATCGGATCGACCTACCCATTCTGCTTGCTTCTCGGCAGCGAAGGATTGTTCTTCGCATCTGCTGCCTTCGTCTTTTTCATTCCAGGGCAATCACTTTGCCAGTGATACTGCTTGCCTGGTCAGTATTTGCATCGGCATGGTTGCTTCTTCATTTTGTCCCATACCTGTTTGCCATTGCTGGTTACCATGGGTTCAATTATTTTTGGTGTTGGTAGTGAAACGACAAGAGGTGTGTCCTTCTGAGTCGTACTGTTGTTTCCATCACTGCTGTAACTTTTTTTGCTTTCATCAAACCTGCCATTTTTTTGTGCCATGTGCTCACCTCGCGGTTATGGCTTTCGTGCTTGGTGTCGTCCATGATCATTATCAAGCCCATGAATGCCTCTAATGGGCCATGGATGAGTGGGGCCAGTGTGCTGAGGACTCCAGTAGGACCGTTCTGGCTACTACCTCCAGTGCCTTGGTCACAGTCATACTTGGGTGGTACTGTTGTAGCAGGTGTATTTTTACGTAGCAAAAGTTGTTTGAGTTTCGGGGGCCCATTGTATGTCGAGTACTGTGCGACTGCATGCTTGTAAGGAAGAGAAAGTACCATTATATCAGCACTGAAATTCTGATAAAAATGTGTTCTTTTTCATCCTATAGTGGTTAACCGACTGCCACCATTGTTGTGAATCTCCACTCAGCTGCCCCCGATATAATTAGGCCACTCTACCTCGCAAACACCATAACGGTGGAGCCGGGTTCTACATTCCTCGAGAAAGGCCTGGGGGTCCTTATCGGTAGACCCACAAACATTAGTGACTATTGAAACCATGCTGGTATATTCTTGGCTGTTTGAAGGCAGTTTTTCTTCTCTATGTTTTCTCTGTTCTGTCGTTCTTCGCGGTGGCATGGGTATAACGTAAATTGTGCAAGTGGAACGGTGAAAATCGTGGCAGGACCTGTATTCTGCATGGCAGTTTTCTCTGCCATACATTGCACACGAAGTGTGGTGCATGCCTGGTATTCGTATGATTTTTCTATGTCTGCTATCCACTAATTCATAGGAACACAGCTTGGTGAGCCTGATGCCCACAAAGCCAGCACTTCAGCACATGGGCAGTTGACATTGTTTTGGTGGTAACTTATCACCACTGAGTAATTCTTGATATACCAACAATGCTACTGATGGGCTGTCATAACACCGCACACACAAAGGTTTCCTCGAGAATGTGCAAGCATTCCTGTGGTGCAACAAACTGGGGGTGGTATGGCTGATTACAGTATATGCAAGTTATTATGTTCTGTCCCTTCCCATTGCACCATAAAAAATTTGTTTTGCGCACCATTTGTACAGCTCGTAACTGTATTGGTTGCGGTTTTTTTTGTGCTACATTAATGTTCTCTTGTTTGCACTGACATGGTTTTCCAATTGACGGGATTCGCAAAACCAGGTGTTTGGCTTGGGTGTACTCAGTTACAACACAGATCAGCTGGTATTCTTACGGACGTTTGTAGTGCGTGTACACTGACAAGTATTGGCATAGATAGTAAAAAAGTATATGGTTGTTGTGTTCGCGACTAAGTGCACACACCTGTTGCACAGGACCACCGGTTTTCCTGTTGAAGTGTGTATATCTTTATTGGTTGTGTACTCACGTGAGATGTGTGTGGTATTACCATTCGTTGTTACAGCTGACGCAAGTTCGTGGACCTCTCCGCCCACGGAAGTCCACCCTAAAGATATGTGAGGGTGTAGGACCAGCCCGGATTAGGGCAGTTGGTGAAGGGATGCAGCATGCACACCCTCGTGTATCTTCATCGCCATTTGGATCTCTTGTTCTCCAGTGATGCATGACGTCACTTGGGTGATGTGATGGGTTGGCATAAAATGGCTGCTTCGTTCAGGAATGCAGGGTGCTATTGGCAATGGCCATTGTTGACTATGTACCCTTCTGCCATATTTGAATTTTATGGAAATGTTTGCCAAAATGTTTTGAAAATAAGCTTGAAAGCTTGAAACTTATTTTATCACTGTATTAACATGTTTAAAAATTATGCTGTGACACTTTACTGGTGCCTAAAGGGCTCTTACACTTGAAAATTGTTGCAAAGTTACAGAAGCAGTTTGAGAAAGTTTGGCACCATTTGATTTGACCAGCTTTATGTTGCATGCACAGTAAAACAATTTTCTGTTAGCTTTGTAAACACATCACATGCCAGTTTTGGCGCTGTTTTACAAAAGTGATTGACATGCCCTGTTTGGCTATTTACAATGGTGTTTTAAGACACATCCAGATGGTGTTACATTGATACATTTGACACTTGTGAAGTTTACATACAGTTGCCACCCTTGTGAGTTGGTTAGAAAATTATGTGATTTATTTGCCATGCTTATGACACATAGCTAGATGTAACACATTTAGAATGTCCTAGAATGAGTGACGCTATATCTAGCACATTTTAAAACTGTTTGAAAACTGTTAGAAAACAACTTTTAAAAATTTTTAACTATATTTTTTGAAATTTTTCAAAATTTTTAAAATGTTGATAAATTACTTTTGTAGCCACAGCAGAAAGATGCCATGATCGTGAGTCAATGGCGTATGAAATTTGCGGCACAATGAGATAAAAAAAAGACATTTGAAATTTTTCTAATATTTTAAAATTATTGGAAAGTGGTTTTTCTAGCCCCACAGAAAGGGCACCATTTGACATGAAGAATTGGAGAATTGTGGTGCCATCGCCACTGCACTGTTATTCGTGCAAAGTTCTGGCGGGAAACACTCACCAGAGAAGCTGTTTGATTTCTTACTGACTGCTATGCTGTTGTGTGGCCAAGTCACCCAGGTGGCTAGGCTGTTCTCCCAATCCTCTACGCCTCAATTTAAGTTTTATCAATTGTGGTTCGATAGGCTGCCAGACATGGGCAGTCGCGGCCGACCCAATACGGCAGCGGGTGCCCATTGTGAGATGGACAGTTATGCTGGTATGAAGCTAGCTAAATGTGGAGTTGTAAGGCCTCTCCACACGCCAATTAACCACTGATCTAAATACACATAACACTGAAAACACTTAAACCCTGAGAATGGCCGGTTGATGGGTCCAGTTCCCGAAATACCTTTATGGGGCAAATCCTGCAATCAAAATGCTTCCTTTGGGGCTGAAGTAATTTACTAATGCTCTGACAACACAAACCAGTTGACAATGCTCACGTCGTTAAGTTGGCCTGACGCACTAAGCCCATCGGGGGCTAACATGAGAAAAAGAGTGTGTGGTCTCCATATTTCCATGATGAAGTTACACTCCTGGGGCTTAAGGTCTGCAGGAGGTGGAGGGGCACTCCTACTAGGTTATGAAGTTTCATCAAATAATAATGTTCTTACTGAAGAAAGTGAAAACTATTGTTCTTGATGGTAGACAATGCAAAGTTGCTAAAGTTCTTGGTAATCGCGAAACGCACGGCCTGCTCCGTTGAATGCCTGCTTCAGACTCAATAGCTGTCACCGTCTATCCGGCCACTTGCCGTGAAGATGCCAGTAGTCGTAAATGTGTGAGTGTAAAAGAAAATTCAAAATAGGTTTAGGCTCTTAATTATTTACGTTGCATTATTGGGAAAATTCCTTTAGCTAACTGTAAAATGAACATTGTCCGTAACGAAAACTCATGTTTTCTACAAACTACACAATCTACTGACTTATTGACAACAATGACACTTTCGTGTTGTTGAGTTAATGTGCACATAGTGCTGGAAACGTTTCTATCCGAGTTCGTAGAAATAGAAAGTTTTGAGAAACTTGAAAAATCTGTGTATTATACATGTTTAAGGAAATAATACTTTAACAACACGAAAACACACCTTAAGGAACAGCAACACTTGCCCCTTAACGGTGGTTTAAATATTTGGTAACATTTCAGATAGTGTTATTATACATTTTTGTTTATCATCTTATCTACATTTTCAAAATAAACAAAACAAATCGTTACTGTCACAAATGCAACACATGAAAAATGTAATAATTTACTGTCACAATGAACCATTAACAATGATTAACATATTTGCTAACATTTCCGATAGCATAATACATATACAATTAAACTTATTTATTTAAACACCTACATCTGCATACCTTTTCAAAATAAACAGTACAAATCATTACTGTCACATACACATCAAATCGTTATCATGGAATAAAAATAATTGATGAGTAGGTAGAATTAACATAAATTTAAAAAAATAATAATGTTTCAAGGAAAACGATGTAGTATGCTTCGTCTGCATCAGGATCTAGGCACATGTCGACATGTTTCCACTCAACAATGTTCCTTTAAAAAAATCAATTTGTACATCAGTAAAATACTGTAGTAGTTGTTTAATATCGACTATCTCCATTACATTGATAGGCACTGGGTGCACATCACTGTAAGCCTTTTCACTAAGCAGGCAATGATGGTATTCTCCCTGATACTGTAAGGAGTCTAAAGGTATTCGATTAATATCCGTCGATGAAGTTCCATGTTTTTACAACACCTGATATTGAGCTGTCATACTCAAACATGCAATGGTTCAAGACCTAAAATGATCCCTTCATCTCCTTCAAAACTGCTTCATATGATTCTATAGAGATGACATTCCTTTGTAGAACATAGGCCACCACTTCTTGAAATCTATGCAAAAATTGGAAGTATGCAAGATTAAGGTAAGTTTACAGAGGGAACTCGTACCAGCAACAAGTGTAGTATACCCTTCATGACAGTATATTCTATCCACACGACATAGTGTCTTCTTAACGACGCCAAAATAATAGCCGCAGGACAGGAAGGAGTGACTTCTTATCGGAATATAATGATAGATCTTGTCAAAATCTTCGAATATGCCACTGTCAGCAAAAACCGCAAAACTGCGTGATTTATATTCTGACCTGGGAAACCATCTGAAAAAAATATGCAGCTCCTTAACACGATTGGGAATATTATTGTCGATGCATTCCTTCAGGAAAGAGCATACTTCATTTGCACCTTTTCCCACTAAAACTTCATTATACAAATTAAAATCTGCATTACTGGTTTTCAAGTCATGAACTCCAAAAACAAAAACCCATAACTGCCTGTAGTAGAAAATGTACTGTACGGGAATATGAGGAAGATGCACATTCTGCATAAAGTTCATTGCAATTCCCATTACATTGTATTTATTTTCACATTTTGTCTTAATCTCTTTCAGTTTGTTATAGAACTTCTTGTACCTGCATGTGCGCACTGCTAATTATGTAGCAGCTGTTTTTTTTTTTGCATTGTCATTTAAAGAGCTACTTGTAAGTTTTGTTTTCAATTCTTCGCACTTACTGCATACGTACACTTGCGGACTACCAAACCTCAAAGAGTAGTTTTCTTTCAAATATTCGTAATAAAACCAGTATGGCACTTTTGGTTGTGGGAGTTTTTCTGTAAATAAACTGTGCATAATCTTTACACTCAAAGCAGCATTCAGGTACTTGTTTGAACCGGTTGAGTAATGTGCTTCCTAAACCTCAAACGATTCAATATGTTGGGCAACTTGTTCACAAACATCTGGAGACATGACATTCGTTCTGCTGTTCACATTTGGCCCTCGTCTATCCTTGGGCTACTTCCCAGCCTTTAACAACGATATTAATATTTGCATTCGTTTTGAGGTTTTGTCATGAATGTCAAGGAATTCTTTCTTGTTTTCTTTGTAAGTATAATACATTACCTAGTGTTTTCTAGCCGTGGAGTCTTCTCCTTTCCTTAGTATGTGTTGTTTCACAGGCACTAATGCAATCAAACCTTGCAGGTACACATCTCGGAGGTTTTTGCTTTCAAAATAGTTAATTTTACACAGAATATGTAAANTATATATATATATATATATATATATATATATATATCTTCTTTAAATTTTAGGAAACATTTTCGGCGACATTGGTATTCACATTTGGATGTTTACCTGCGTAGTTATTATAAGGCTCGCCACAGACATTGGCACGTTTACTTTTGTACTGTTTATACGACTCCGGTCTTCGTGTGCCTCGTTTTCTCTTTCTCACCGCATAAGCGATCAATGCACTTGTAGCCCCATCACTATCGCTTTCATTGGAATACATTTTCAGTGTACAGCCTATTTAAACACCTACGGTATGTGAATGGCTTTATTAGTCACTTGAAATCAAAACAACTTTCAAGTGTTTCCTGTTGCCATACATATGGCCACCTACGATTGATCAGGGATGCACATCCCAGATAGCCATGTATCTTACTTTTGTCAATTACATAACCTAACCCTTTTTCAGAATAAATGACTAAATTGTGAACAATTATAAAATTATGAATGCTGCTTCTGATCTGTCAAAAAAAATAAAATTAAATTAAATTGTTACTACATATTCAAAACTACTTCATTTCTCTTGTAACAGAGAAAAAAAAGTTAAGTTCTACTGCTCACAATATTAATAATTTCAAAAACCCAATTAATGAAAAGTTAAATTTCTTCTATCACTAACATAGTTTATTTAAAACACTTTAATTACTCCAAAAAATTTCACAGGGATATACAAAATAAATCTACTCCAGCGCCAGCTACAGCATGTAGAACAAATGGACCACTGGAGAGTATTACACATATCTTGTCCTTAAAAAAAGTTCAAAATTACTAAAAAAATTTCAAGCAGGAATTATGATAGTTCAAATCAAATAACAATTTGATGTCTGTGTGCCCCTCTGGCATCAATACAAGGATGACATCACTTTCATTACATATTGTGTCATACCAATCATCATGGCACCAGGTGCTAAGCAGTACTTCGACAAAAGCAGTGACAGGAACCACTCGGAAAAAATTATTTATACACTCCTACGCCCTCTTCTTATACATGGTGCTGCATCCTGTTCATGAAACTAACTTCTATGCCCGTGCTAGTAAAACCTATTGTATGCTGGTGCCGGAGGTTAAAAAATTTAAATCTCATCTGTATTTCACAAGTACACCATAATTAAAGGTCCCACAAGAATCATAATTTCGGAAATTTCACGCCTATGCAGCACTAACATTTAATTTGAAATTATTGAAAATCCTGCTAACTGTAAAAGGGATAGGTGTGTATAATTAATATAAAAATTACATTAATAGAAAACGAATAACCTGGGGCTATTAATAAAACTGCGTTAAAATATATGTTAACATATCAAGAAACTTAAGACAAAACAAAACATGACATAAATCTTTACTATATACATAACTTTCATGTAATATTATATATATATATACCTTCGATGTAACTTAGACAAAACTGAACCTTTTTCAGGTTTTATTGAGCATAAAATACTAGCCAGAACTTACTTTATTACGAAGATATTCAACAACATTGAAAGCAGTAATTTGGAAACGTACATAGAGGTTGTAAAAATTCTCTTAGATAAAAAAAAAATTTCATTACATTCTCCCCAGACTAATGGGAGACAAAGTCCTTCAAGTAGGCTGGTCCTCTCTTGTTTCGAATAGAACATCTAGGGTGTGGATTAGAGGGCTCAGAGCAGAGATCGCCGTGAGATTCATTATAGCTACTTGGTAGATGTCTAGCATCAGCTGAAGGAGAAAGTGCTTCAGTAGGAGCTCGAGAGATGACAGCAGGAGAATCTGAATCCTGAGCAATACTGCGCCAAACGGAATACCTTATGCATTTGTATTTTTTGAGCGTTAAGTGGTTCTTCTAAATCATTATCTGAAGTCTCAAGTGGGGAATTACCGCATGAAGCCAAGTGCCGAGTAGATACCGTACTTTACCGTCTATCAAATAAGTGTATTCGTAGGATCATAGTAATTGCTTCGATAAGCCTCACTTTTTCAATCAAAGGATCGTATTGGTTCTGCCCAACACGTTTCTTCTGTTTCCAGGGAGACAGCCATAGTGGCAAAGATATTCCATTTTGGACCTCCGTTGGTGGTGAAATATTTGCTCGTGAGGGTTAGCATTAGTAAATATGCAAAGTAATGATCTTATTGCATGCAGAGATTCCTGAAGTATGGATTCATAATGGCTGACATGTAGATGTTTAGTCTTAAGTGCAAAGCGTATAGTTTTCCAAATTATTCCATTATACTGTTCCACCAACCCATTTCCTTGAGGGTTTATGATGTAGTTCGGCTCATCGCTATTCCTAGAGAGTGACGGTAGGTTTTCAATTTGTCTGACATAAAAGAAGCTCCACAATGTGAGTGTATGTAGGCAGGTAATCCAAGCATATAAACGAGGTGGTCAAGTCCCTTAAAATTTCTCGCGGTTGATAAATCTGCACAGAGAATAGCAAAAGGAAATCTGGAATTTCATTAATGATCGTCAAGATACAGCAGTTCTTTGTTACTGTAGAATGTGGTCCCTTGAAGTTAAGGTTTTGTCTTTCGTAGGTGCTCGTTGTTTTTATTAACTTCCCATTTTCTCTTAGAAAGTATTTTGTTTTAAATTGACAGCATATTTCGTACCGATATGTAACTCTTCAGACATCTTCAGTATAGTATGGAAAATTCTTGCTCCAAACGAAATGGAACATACTAGTAATTATAGGATGGCACAGAGAGCTATGTAGTTCTGACAGTCTTTCGACATCAAGAAGTGTAGAACAGATTTTGGATAGAGCATCAGCTGCAGTATTTTATTTTTCTTAGCTCTATATTATATCATATTTGCATGGTGCTAGTTTAAGATGCTAGCAGAGTATTTTTTCATTCTTTGTCGTGCCTTTCTGCTTGTTGTGAAACATAAACTGAACAGGCTTTTGATCAGTTACCAAAGTAAAGTGTCTCCCGATGAGGTAATGTCTCAATTTCACGAGGGCTTCTACAATTGCATAGGTTTCCTTCTCAGTTGCTGAATACTTCTGTTCACAACTGAACAAAGTCCTGGAAAAAAAGCAACTGGTCTCACATTCTGAGTCAGTGTTGCAACAATAGCACAGTTAGATGCATCATTCTCAAGAACAAATTGAACATCATCTTCTATAGCCATCAAAATAAAGTTAGCTAAATCTTTGTAAAAATCAGAAAAGAGTGAAATTTATCTGAGAATTTTGGGATCAGCTTTGAAAATGATAAAATATTCCTAGAGCTTGGTGTAAATAACGAAGAGTACGAAGCACTGGATATTCCAGCATTGGTTTGATGTGATAGGGATAAGTCTTAATTTCTTTATCACTGATTAAATATCCGAGTACATTAAGAGATCTAACAGAAAATTTACACTTATTTTCATTTGGTGTTAAATGTTATTTCTGTACAGCAACATAAAATTTCTTAAATTCTTATCATGCTCCTCTTAGTTCTTACCATTACTGGTAACATAATCAACATATGTAAACATGCCTTCTAATCCTTCTGTCTCTATAATGGCATCTATTTTTCTTTGAAATGAAGCAACACCATTTTTGGTTCCGAAGGGTATCCTGATAAATTGATACAGTCTGTCATTAGCTTCAAATGCTGTGTACTGTTTATTTTGTTCAGGGATCCAATCTGGTGGTAGATGCTACGAAGATCTATGGAACCAAACACAGAGTACTTAGAGATTTTTTATACTGTACAACTCTATTGAAGGAATAGGGTAAGCATATAAGTGTATTAAAAGATTAATAGTTTGATAATAGTCTGTAATTATAAGCTTATTGTGATTAACTTTAGACATCACAAGAAATTGCGCTTTCCATGAAGAATTACTTGGTTCAATTATGCTTACAGCAAGCAACTTAATTATTCCTGATTTAATGAATGTTTCATCTTCCTGAGAGTGGCGAAGAGACTTGTCAGCTATTGTATGACAACTAGAGGTTAAGTTGGAAACTTAGAGGGCAGTTTAAATTTTAAAATTAACAAAATAAAAAATATATAATGTGAAATTGTTACTTAACAAAAACGGTTTCATGAGAAAATACATATTTCAAGAATATTTCAGTAACTTGCTTTGTTAAAAAATTATTGTGTTCACAATACATACTTGTATATTCAAATTACCTCTCCTATATATGTATTTAACCGTTTCTAATAAACAAAACTAATATGGTGGTGGTTTGATAATTTGTGTTTGGCAATTTATCAGCTTCGAAGCTGACAAAATACATATTACAAAAATATGTCATAGATTTTGTAGACAAAACATTTTGTTAACAAAAGTGCCAATTAGAATATGGCCTTAGGTTTTATTGAGCATAAAATCCTAGCCAGATCTTAATGTATTACCAAGACATTTAGCAACATATAATACCCTTTTTATATTAACCAAATTAAGCTGTTGCATGTCTCTAGCTCACTTTGCAGTGATGTTGCATGATTTATTTATAATATATATGACTGCACTGTCACTGCAATAACTCATAAATATCATTGCGGAAATAATTGTCATTTACCAGCAACTTAAACATAGTTAAGCGGAACATGGCTAGAAATATTAGTGCAATGTTTGCTTGAAGGTAAGTTAATATGCTCAAGTAGGCAATGGAAGCTCGTACCGCTTGGATCAACACTGGGTTATGCTAATTTAATATTACTGGCCATAGGTCTTAGTTACATGGTCTTAGTTTACACCTCTTTATATTATTTTATTCCACTGACTGTAAAATGTTGCTTGTATCAGCACTGGGCCTTCTATAACACATGGATCAGTGACCCACGTGGCTTCACTGCACACACTCCCTACTTCGGGCAGTGGTTAAACCACTCGCCACATCCATTTCCATGCGAAACTCAATCTGGAGGTGTGATTTTGATCTGGTCACTGCACTAATTGATTTACGTAATTAACAGTTACTCCATGCGGCCTGTTTGGTAAGTAGCTTGATTCACATTGTGTTGTCGGAAGACATTGCCTGCGACAGGTTGGCAGGCGGCCAGTTACGATGGCCGGCACAGTCTTACCTGCGGCGTATAGATGATGGATGAGAGGCAACAAAGGCTCTGAATAGATGCAGTGAACGAATTCAAATGCCCCCTACCATATTTAGAAGCTATTTCGACCCCTTTTCTGTCCACTGGCAGTAAGGTGGATGGTGCCGTGAGCGCAGTCACAGTTGGGACCTCATCGCATCGTTGTCAAAGATGCCAGCACAACAGCATCTGCTATGGTGAGTGATATCGATAGTGCAGGCGGTTGTAGTAACTGCGATACCACTTGAGCTTGCGCCAGCAGTGCTGAGGATAGTACAGTGCGGTACTGCTGTGCCTGTATGGTTCCCAGGCCAGTGGTGATGAGGGTGGTGTTGCCGTTGTTCCAGGCCCATCGGAGTGCAACCTGCCCCCCGCCACGCCCATGTTACGGGTAGGAGGGTACCAACCATCGTCACCGAGGGGGTTGGGGGAGGCCTGCTGAGGCTGATGATGTCACTGCCAGTAGTGGTGGTGCCATTGGAGGTGCTGAATGGTAGCTGTGTTATACCTGCAAATGATAGAGGCTGTGACACTGACGATGTGGTGTTGAATAGTGGTAGTGTTGCTATGGTGGTGCCATGGCTGAAGTGTTGCCATTATGGCAGTGTTGCCAATGTTGACATACAAACTGGCAGTCGCCGGTGTTCTCCTGCACTCGGCTTGTTGATCTCCTCTACCTGTTCCCTCTAGGGCACCTGGACGCCCGGCATTTGGATAGCAGTCGGCTTCCCTGCGATGCCTGGTGGTGCCCTAATGGACTGCCCACCCTCCTACTTTTCTCATTCTGTTCACAGACCTTTTGATCACCATTGGGCATATGGACGATGGGCATCTGGGAGCGCAGCTTACCTTTTCCCGACCCTTCCCTTCCTTAAAGGGAGGGGTTGGTTCTCCATCCTCTTCCCCCATGGCTAGCTACATCTCGTCGCAATGAACCTTTACTACATTGTGACTACCGACTTTCACTGGGTATGTGTTCTTCCTGAAACAATGTATAATAGTGTATGACCCACTCAAATTGGCAGAATACTCAGCACAGAAATTTGCATTTTGCTGCTGGCTTTGGGTGTTCTTATTCGTGTATGCTCTACCGTGGCTGAATTTTCTGTGGTTGGCAGTGAGTAGTAGGCTGCCAGGTGTGTACATAGCGCACGTGTTTTTCTTATGCCTATTTCCGGCTTGCTGTTGCTGTTCACATGATAGCTCTGGGTTTTATGCCAGCTGTTCATTTTTGGGGCAAGCAATCTTCCTCAGTCTCGTGAGGTCCCAGTCTTGTAGTTTCTCAGCCGGGGTTTTACCTGTTGCTGCATTTACCTGGGTGCGGAAGTAGAACAGGGCAGATGGGATATGGTGTGGACACCTGGTGTGGTCGTCACCCATGCATAGGTGCAGTTGCAAGCTGTAGGTCTTGATTTCACCTCTCGGTGGAATTTGCCCTTGGTAATGGGCTGCCATGTGGTGTTCCAAGACCACTTCTCGCACAGGTCAGTCCAGCAGTGGCCGGTGAACTGCAAACCATTAACAAACAGGAGCACGAGGAAAAAATTCTGTCTAAAGCATTTTCACTATTGTGATCGCACTGGTACTTGAAATGGCATATAACTCGACCCATCTTGAAAACAAATCAGAGACAACAACTATAGACATTTTATTTTGTGTTCTATATGGGTAGGCTCCATGACGACCAGGACAATGGTGTTGAAGGGCTCTTGATGTAGGGGGAATTGGGGCACATTGATGCATGGGGCAGCTTGATACACCCCTCTACTGCTCACAAGTTCATTACAGGAAGTTTCACAACTCCTAAAGATAGCACTAGTGTACAAAACTACCTACAGAATGTCTTGGCGTGATTCAGTAGTTTGATGAAATGAGACAGGTGATTTAGTGTTTTTTAAGGTAGGTCAAAAGTAAATTCAGTTGTACAATTGCAGTGGTATTATACAGCTGTTCCAGTATTTTCAACAGGAAAGAATACTCTCCCTGGTAAGTAAAGCTACTCTTTATCAGTTCCTCATTCTTTTTTGTTAGGTAAATGATGAAGTGTTGGATTTGAGATTATCCAAAATTCATATAATTCAAAATGGCTGCTTAGGGCACATTGATACAGCCTATGTTGGGGCACATTGATGTGTATCAATGTGCCCCATGATAGCTGCAAACAACCTATATCATTTTAAAATTATTTTTTTAATTACTTTTTATTATTTTTTTTTACCATACACTCCTTAATCCAACCATTTCCCACCAACAATTACTGATATTAGTTTTTATTGAAGTGAAATAGCTCCATTATTATTTACTAGAAAATTTAATAGTATTTTTGCAAACAGTGATATTTATTTTTTGTTATTCCAGGGATTCCACTATGGTTCGCTCTTACAAAAAAAAAAAGACCGAGAGAGCTGAAATCAACGAGGATGACGCATCGAAAGCTATGAAAGCTGCTTTAGAGGGAAACCTGTCAATCCGAAAAGCTGCACTCATGTTCAACATCAAACCCACTACTCTGCAGCATCGTCTGGAGAAAATGAAAGCAAGAAATGGTGAAGAAAGTGTCAGGGATCACAGTTCTAAGTATTCATCTCAACAGGTATTTACTGCCAAACAAGAAAAACAACAAAATGAATACCTTGTTAAATGCAATGAGTTGCATCATGGTCTAATGCTGAAGTAGATGAGGCACTTGGCACATGAATTTGCTGAAAAACTACGCTGTAAATATCCTGAAAGTTGGAATGGTAATGAAATGACAGGGAATATTGGATGTACGATTTTCGAAGAAGGAATGCAAATGTAAGTTTGAGGAAACCAGAAAAAACAAGCATTATGATGTGTGTAGGTTTCCGCAGGAAAGATTTTGAGTAGTTTTTCAATAATTATGAGAGTGTCATGAAAAGATACAATTTCGCTCGACATAGAATATTCAATTTTGATGAAACTGGGATTACCACTATCCTTGACACTCCAAAGTTTCTAGCCTCAAAACAACAAAGGTAAGTCGGGCAGGTGATTTCAGCAGAAAGGAAGGAACTTGTTACCTTTGGCGCCTTCATTTCTGATACTGGAAATCAATATCCTCCAGTTTTCATTTTTCCCAAGGTTCATTATAAGTACCACTTCATTACAGGAGCTCCAGAGGGAAGTTTGGGTTTGACGTTCAGGAGTGGGTGGATGACTGTAGATTTGTCCTTAATAGTTCTGAGGCACACCAAACAACATACAAATTCGTCAATAGAAAACCGAATCCCTTTGCTATGTGATAATCATGAGTCACCCGTTTCTATTGAAGCCATTGACTACTGTCGTGCAAATGGAATAGTTTATTTGTCATTCCCAAAACACACCTCCCATAAACTGCAACCATTGGACGTAGCAGTGTTTGGTCCCCTTAAAGCAAAACTGAAAATTGCTTTCAACGATTGGCACCTGAATAATCTGGGGAAACACCTATCAATTTATGAAATTCCAAAGCTGGCTAAACTTGCAAACTTAGAATCATTCACTCCGAAAAATATTGTGTCTGGTTTTGAGAAGACAGGCATTGTGCCCTTCAACAGATTGGTATTTTCTGAATCTGATTTTTCTCCCAGCACAGTTTCCATACCTCATTCGCACTCTGATACAGTTGTCACACCTCCTCAGGCAGACTCAGCAACTCCCTCAACTGTCTCTCAGTCACAAGATAGCAATGTTCCACAAAGTGCTGATGCTACCCAGACTCCACGGCCAACTACTTGTGTAACAAGCCTGTAACTCCTGAAGACGTACGACCTTACCCAAAAGCTAGTGGTAGTAGAACTAACAAAAGAAAAGGACAGCAGCCTGGTAAATCTTGAAATTATACTGATTCTACAGAGAATAAAAGGCTTTTCGACATGAGAAAAGTTAAAGAAGAGAAACAAGCTGCAGCACAGCAAAGGAATAGATACAAATAACTGGAAAAACGCAAAAAATATTTCTGGGGATAGAAGACACCAAACCTTTGAAGCGACAGACGAAGAGAAAGAAGGTGGAAGAATTATATTTATCAGATGAATCTGAAACATCCTTAGGACAGTTGTGTGACTCTACATAAGATGATTTGAATCTAAGTGACCTGCTAGGTGGAGAAGCAGATACTTTGGAAGATGATACAATGGAAGAAGCAGATACTTCTGACCAAAATATTGTTGATGATGACTTTGTTATAGTGCGGTTTGCAAAAATGAGATCGGTTGTTCACTTTGTAGGCCAAGTTAAAGGAAAAACTGATGATGGTGATCATCTCGTCCAGTTTATAAACAGAAAACCTGGTAACTTTTTCATTTTTTCCTGAGAAAGAAGATAATGGTGGGGGTGAAGTGCCAGATACGACAAAGTTGCCACAGCCAACAACCGGACAAGGAACAGCAAGAACATCAGGTCGTTATGCATTCAATTTTGGTTTTGATCGCTTTAACATTCCTTACAAATACATTGTGGGTAATTTGAATTTTTTTAAATAAATATAAAATGGTTTGCTAACTCATTTTCTATGGAAAATATGCAGTAGCTGTTATTTTTTCCCCACTTTTCACAAACATATCAAAGTGCCCCATGAGTTGCATCAATCTACCCTGGGGATGGGGCACATTGATACAAATTACTTCTTTAGTTTTTTTAAATTACATACAGAAATACAACATAAAACAACGATTGTGCCTGTTTATAACACACTACACTAGTTTTGCTGACATCACATGGAAAAATAACTTGAAATTTCTGTTTTCTGGGAACTAAAAAAAAATCTTAGAAAAAAACCGCATCAATGTTTCCCAGTTCCCCCTACCCGGATTTACTGCTGTTGTACTCTACCAGGGAGACAAGCTTTGAAAGTTTTGCACAGTTTATATTCAAGCATGCAATTCTTGGTCTTGCAGGACAGGCCAGGCCAATAGTAGCTCTGCAAGATGTTATGTTAGGTTTGATCCTCCCAAGAGTGCCCAGCAAGATCGCTTTCATTGGCCTCCTTGATCATTTGGTCACGCAAGGTCTGCATGGTGAAAAATTTCCAGCTATCTCCCTCCTCAGGGTGCAAGGTTTTCAGTCAGCCATCTACTGTGTGCAATCTCTCTATGCGACCTTGTTCGCACTCGTGGCACAATAATGCAGTATCCTGGGTTTTCGCCTGCACTTCTGCGAATCATTCAGAAACCTGCTGGTAGTTGTGCTTTTCTTTATTCTGTGCATCCCAATACAGCATATGTAGGTGCGGAGCTATAGGCGCATCGCTAAACTACACCAGGTTTGTAGGCGATAACATGTTTTCCCACTCGTTCGAATGCTGCTCACATACCTCGCTGCGTGGGGAATGGGATATTGTGTCGGCGAAATCATTTTCATCTCTCAGTATGTGCTTCACCACAAAATCATATGCTTTAATCAACATAGACGAGCGGACCAACTTGCTATGCACCTCCCGATTTTTTGTAGCCAAACCAGGCTCCTGTGGGAGTGTAAACATCTTATACTCAAGGTAGGGGCGATAACATTTCAGACCCCAGACGATGGCAAGGTATTCATGCTCATTGTCATCATAGCGCTTCTCAATCGGCCCTAATGTTGTGCTTCTGTAGTTTATCATATTATTTCCCCCCTCTTCTGCTATCTGTATCAGGATGGCTCCCAGTCCCTCTAGGCTCATGTCCTTCTGAAGCTATAAGTGCTTTGTGTTATTTAAGCGGGAAAGGGTTTGGCATTTATATAACACTGTTTTGAAATTGGTGAAGGCCTGGTCGGCTTTTATGGACCACTGGAATATTAACTGCGTCGACAACAGGGCAGTGACGGGCGCTGATATTACTGATGGTATGTATTGGCATTACCAATGGACAAGGCCGAAACATTTTCGCAGCTGTTCGCACATTTTTGGGGGCTCCCACTCTTCAATGAACCACAGGTGTTCGCCACTGAAGTGGTTCCCTTCATCATCCAAATACGCAGTCACGAACTTGCCTATGTACCCGTCCAGTCCATGGAATATCATGGCATGAAATGTAAGGGAGCAATTAAGACTAAATGACATAGCACAAAATTGGTACCATCTTCTTTCTGGAGTAGTGAAGGGTTTTTTTGTGATGGTCTTGGGGTGACATAGGTCGCTGCCAATAACCTGAACATAAGTGAAATGAAGAAATAATTTTTGTCTACCTCAACAAACTAAGAGCATGTGGCTATTAATGACAGGTGGAGCTGAGCTTTTGGTGATGAAATTGACAGGGTGGAATTCCACACAAAAACACCATATTTGATTGGTACAAGGGTAATAGCAGTATTTCATTGCTCTGCGAGATCTTAATTACACCATCACATAACACTTCATAAACCTGTCCATCAATAATGTTGCTGTGATACTGCATGTAGTCTGTCGGTGGTGTGTAAAGCAGGTAATGGATCCGAACTGGTGAAGATGCTACTTCTCTCTTGCAAAATTGGTTGCATTGCAATTTTAAACTCATGTGGTGCAGTGTGGTGGAAATCCTGTAAGTCATTGGAGGGGGTAATAACTGGTTGGTGGTGGCCTAGGTGATACACTGATTTATGGAGTTTTTGTTTGAAATGGAGAGGGTCCCGAGACATTTCTATTATTGCCTGCTGTTCTTTTATCCACGACACTCCCAAAACGATTTCTTCCTGCAGGTCACGGGTTACTAATATTATTACATCCATGCTTTCATTAAAAAATTTTACTGTTATGATGGCAACACCACATGCCTGGGTATGGCTGATGTAGGTCGCTAATTGCACTGTCTGTATCTGTTCCTGAAAATGGTGGGTTGTGAGCAATTGTTAATTGATGAAGTTCTGGGAATCAGTGGTGTCGATAAGTGCCACAGTCACCTGAGTGTTTACAGTAACTGTAATTTGGAGAAGGTTGTCATAGTTCCGTGAGATTTGACCTACATATACCCAGATTGTCTGGTCCCTCGTACTGTCTCGGTAACATGTTTTGGGATAGGGGGATATTCTCTGGCCTATCCCGACTCACCAGTTCGTGAGGCCCGGTTGGATTCGTGTATGCGATTAAGGAAATCGCTATGCAAATGCATTTGTTTCCCAGGGCAGAAACTACATGGAATAAGAGGGGATTTCCCGAGATGAGCACGATTTTGTTGTTTACTGCAATGTGGCTGTCATGCTCACATGCCAGCACACATGCTCCCAGCTAGACAGGGAAGTATTGATCCTCTAGGCAATGTGGTGGGTGGCTGGCACCTGGTGCTGTGTTTACAAAAGGCCCAGGGCAATGTTTTTTCCCCGCGTGCCATGTGATGGCCCATTGCGGTGTTGGAGTTCCGCTGCTTATCAAGCTATTCCTACAGTGGTCCTGACAAACTTTTTGAACCATGTGGTATATGGCAGGTCGAAGTGTGGCTCTGTATTCTGGATGTAGGGTCTGAATGATGGCGTGTAGCATATCAACATATGCGATGTGTGTGTAAAACCAGGTCACTAAGATGTTTCTTCACTCTCAGGCCTCTAAGTCCTCATAATTTGGTTGATACTCGGTAAAGATGCTGATTTGATTTTGAAGTGTAGCTCGCATATTGTTTGTCTTTGAAGTGTAGCTAGGGTACTGGTGTACCAGGTTGATAATTTAGCAACAAACTATTCCCATGTCATATTGTACTTGTAGCTCTTCATCACAATGTATGCACATCCTCTATAAGCTATGCCCCCAAGACACAAGACTATTCCTCTGGTGGCACGCCATTGGAGCCATTGGACAAACTCCTGCACAAATGCACACAGGTCCTCAATACCCTGCCCTGAGAAGTTCGGTAGGGTCTGGAACGTAGCCGGGGTGATGAGCTGCACTGCATGCACTAGAGTTTCCGTGCTATGTGAAACAGCTTGAAAAGGTGTCGAGTTTGGTTTTGACTGTATAAATTGTAATGATTGATGCATTTCTAGGTTCGGTCATGAAGGGAATTTAGGGTTGAGTGTTCATGGTGGATACTTTTTCATAAGGCACCCAGCTCGGAGAGCACAAGAATGGAGGGTGTGCAGTTGTCGGCCCTTAGATGTGGCCTCCCCGGATGGTCCAGCATCGGAATATTTGCTATACTCCAATGTGCCTAGGCTAGTGAGAGGTGTTTTAGCACCTCTGAATGCATACTCACTCCTGTTCTGGGATTGTTAGTGGCCATCCCAATGCTCATAATGATAATGTGGTAAAGATCATGCAGCAGTGAATTGGCTGAACAAATAAAAATGTTCGGTGGATTTTTCAAGGCAGGACATTTTATTTGCTATTATCCTCATCCGAGGCTCTTACAATAAAAAAGTTTCCCCATACAGGGTCGGGGAACTCCTATGCTGAGAAAAATGGCACAAAGCCTATGTGGTCTTACAATGAAAACTTATGCCTCAGGAGTGTAAAAGGGTGACTCACTCTCCAGGCAATAACATTTTATTTACTGTTCCTGATTAAATGATTAATTATTGATATACTAAGTGACCGGCGAAAAAGAGATATAGGCCCGGATAGGCTGCGTGCGATGACCACCCCACTCAGATGCAAGACGCTACAAACTGTCATGGCCCACATGCTGCAAGATTTTTTCATAGTCATGCACAGAAGTATGTACAATTCTAATAATGAATACCCTTTTAAAAAAAAAATGCACTTTGCTTACAGATAATAAAGTTGATCATCTCAAAATTATTCTTAATGAAGTGAACACACATACTTAACAGTTACACCAAATGACACAAATAAAGAACAATATATATATTGGCAACTTAGTGACTTACGGATGCATGATACATCATGTATTTGTTTGTACACTGTATTTTGCTCTGAAAAATACCGGTGACACTAGAAACAACTATTTATGATAACACAATGATTATTAACATAATTGTTGCAATCATTTTTTATCACTTCACTTGTGGGCGACTCTGTTATTGGTTGAAAAATCTAGGCAGCCATGCCTGAATACTGCACTTTCAAGGAGGGAAATATGGAATTATATTCCTTAAATTTATTACTTGATTCTACTGCTGAATTTTGGCTGAACACCTTAACACAACACTTTTTATCATGCACTGTTGTCACACAGGTGGCGCAATGGTGAAAAGCGGGGAGGGCACCAATGGAAATGCAGATGACAGGACAAACGGTCGCTGGTAGGGTAAAATGTGGTACACGATACACTCTAGACATTCGCGGTGGTTGCTGGACCTGTACTGTCGACTGTGGCTATGCTTGATTGTCAATCGTTGTGTTTACTGGCATGGTGGCAGCAGTTGATGTATCATGTTAGGTTAACTGCTCCTCTAAACAGTCCCTGCATCTGTATTGATTACTTTGGAAATACAACCAATCGACTCTCGTCATACATACGAAATGGCAGCGCCTACCACAGCCTTGACATGTAACTCGATTACGATGTTTCGGACGAATACCATGACATCATCCAGCACCTACTCAATGAGCACCGAGATATTTCTGCCACCCCTTATCCACTGTGTCGCAAAAATGTGGCAGAACGCAGCATTCTACTTACCAAAAAAAAAGTAATTGTATACAGTTCCTCGCTGCTACCAACCTCACCAGCACTAAATTATTGAAAAAACATATACTATACAGACTATGCTGTGCGAAGGTATCATTGAACCCACGAACAGAGCATTTAATTCAACCATAACATTACCTCCTAAAAATACAGCTCCTGGAGATTTTGCATTGATTATATGCCTGTCATCCTCATAACCGAAAATTCTCCACTGCCATTCACCAACATCAAGGATGCACTAATAGTCTTGACTGCGCCAAGGTACTAACATCTCTTGATCTCCGCAGCAGGTATTGGCAGATACTGATAAAGAAAAGGACCATCCGAAGACAGTGTTTTTACTGTCCCAGATGAACATAACTTCCATTTCACAGCCAAGCCATTCGGCTTTAAATATGCACCAGCTCAGCCATCACTGGCAGAAAGCCGCAGCCTTCGAAGTGGCAACACTGGAAACCCCCATCCACAGGGGTCAGGTTTTCTGGAGCTCTATAATGTCTGACTGCTACAACTTTACCCATTCCAGGTAGCTATAACATGCTAAGTTATTCTGAATACAGCACAGTGGTTTACTTTGTTTTGAGGAATCAGTGTGTTTATAAATAAACTCTAAATAGAGATCTGCTACTTCAAATATGTAAAAAACAAATTCCATTGTTTCAAAATTGTGTTTATTTTAAATGCGCAAGATTGTGATAAATTTGCTTTTAACCAAGATGAACTTGTTTGAATAATGGACTGTATTGAAATGTAAAAAGACAGCATTGTGTAATGTGATTTAAAAAATATTACTTTTGTACCAAAATAAAATTAGTTATCTTTTAGATCGCCTCCTTGATACCTGACACGAATTTTGAGTGAGAAGTTGATAATTGTATTTAAAATTTATAAATAAGTACTTAAAATGTAATAATTTTAAGAGTTTTAAGGCATATACACAATTTCTAACTTTTTACAGGCTAGAAAGATTGAACAATCAACACATTATATCCAATCACACAATTTTATCTCAAAAAATTATCTTTTAAAGGGTATAAAACAAAGACTATGATGATGGTTATAGTCTTTGTACTATTTCTATAAACAAGTGAATCGTCCTTTATTTTTTAGTGTAATTCTTTGAAAGAACATCTCTTATTATAGAGGTAATTTGGAACTGTAATTTTGTGACGATGAGAACTGTTTGAATTTTCCTCCCGAGTTTGAACTGCATGTTCTCGAGTGGCGGCTGTTACCCCATGCACTCCCTCCTCTCTCGTTCTCCAACTGCCCCTCCTCCTCTTGTTCTACTTCCTCTTCTTGCCTGCGCTGTTGGCTCGATCGTCTGGCCAGGGGTCGTGTCCACACCGAGGCCTCCTTCACTTCTTCGCTAACTCTCCAGACGAGCATGTAGTAGTCTAACTGCTTTATTATCTGTTGGGTGAGGTAACTCCCTGGACGAGGCAGGCATCATGGAATGTTTAGTGAGGTTGTAA
Source organism: Clitarchus hookeri (assembly GCA_002778355.1). Taxonomy (NCBI): domain Eukaryota; kingdom Metazoa; phylum Arthropoda; class Insecta; order Phasmatodea; family Phasmatidae; genus Clitarchus; species Clitarchus hookeri. Next base: position 31,422 of record NQII01007502.1, read on the forward strand.
GTATTGTGTAATGTTTTTCTGAATTCTGTTTCGGCCCACCTGCCATGGAAATTCTGTTCGACTTTAATGATATGTAGGGTTATGTTGTGTATTGGATGATTGAGAGATAACTCATCTAGTTGCCACAGCAAGTTCTTTTGGCCTGTCATGTGCATTGGGCCTTCAGTAATGTCAATTGATTATGTCACAAATTATTATTGAAGAGTAACTCCCAGTTTCACCAAATGGCACACAACCTATGGGCTTCATGATGTTTCGGATGTCGACATTTGTGTTTACTGTAGTCACTTAACTTATCCATTTTGACACCCAAACTGTCTGGCTGCTTCGTAGCACCTTAATGCCCATTTTTGCCTAGGCTGGTCTTAGGGAAATTGTACTATGTATTCACTATGTTTTGTATCTTATGTAGTTTAATAATGTCAGTTCCCTCTTTAACAAGGAGTTAAAGTAATCGTGCAGTTTAACTGAAACCTTAAGTTCAGTATGATATTGTTGGTTGCGCCCTATATATATAATCATAATTGTTTGACCTAATTGTGATTAACTTATGTATTATGCTCACCTTGTGAGGTACTATAGGTATTGAGTGCCGCATGCTGAAACAGAGAGTTACTCTATAAATTTTAATTTGTGACATAATCATTTGGTATTTCTGAAAGCCCAATTTACATGACAGACGAAAATAACCTGCTGGGGCAACTAGAAGAGTTGACTCTTAGGCATTCAATACACAACATAGCCATATATATCGTTAAAGCCGAACAGAATTTTCATGGCAGATGGGCCGAAACTGAATTTAGAAAAACACTACACAGTACTTACTACCTAACTTAACACCCCATGGCGCCTACCTCACCACCTCACAAAACAGATAAAAAAAAGCAGTTAAGACAACTACATGCTGATCTGGAGAACTAGTGAAGAAGTGATATATCAATGGGACCCCACCCCGCCTCTCCAGCTCCACTCCACACCCGAGGCCTGTACAACCTGCGGCATCGATGAGGGCCACATTGTCCACCATCCTGCTGCTTCTAGCTGTGCAGTGTGGTCGACGAGCGGCAGCGGACAACGGTCTTCAGAAGCAGGGACGTATGACACATGCCACCCCCCCCCCCCTAGTGTGTTCGTCCCGCTACACTTGTGAAGTCACGATGTGCCATCTGCTGGGGGGAGTTGACCCGAACGCGGCGGTTACCCCTACACGACTCCAGCCTCGGCACAGTAGGGTGGGGGTGCACCCAATCTGCTCGACGCCCAGGGTACTGTAGGAGTCAGGTTACCATCCAGCGTTCATGCCCTCACGAGGCAACTTTTGTGGGAGTAACGATTCGGGCTGACACACATCACCAATCAAACTCTCAGTAAAGAAGCTACCAGTGAACTGAATGAAACGAGGGGACTACAATGGTCGCGGTGTTCCAGAAACCCCCTCGTGTAATCCCTCTACATGTATTTACGTCTCAGTGTGTGGGTGTGCAGAAGTGCGAGTGTGGTGAAAATATCTTTGTATTTTTCTGAGTTTGTAGACACTCCAGTTTCAAATTAAGGTGCCATCGCCAGCGAGTTCTTATTGTTTTTCAGGAAATCGAGCATGGCTGCCTACACCCCTCCCGAGATGAGAATGGACTCGTCAACCACGAGCTATCCACTGCAACACAACAATTTACAAAATTGAGGGTGAAGTTTATTTTTTAAGTTATTTTTATTTTGTACTTAAAATGGTCTGGAGTCAATACAAATCAGCAATGGACTGGGANAAGTTTATTTTTTAAGTTATTTTTATTTTGTACTTAAAATGGTCTGGAGTCAATACAAATCAGCAATGGACTGGGCTAGATCGAGGTAGTGCTATTAAAAATTACATTGCTCAAGTGAATTCATGGCAACATATTTTTTGTTTTAAGTATGTAAATGACTAACTATGTATTATGATGTCATCTCTTTCAATATATGTGTATTTAAGTATANATAGATCGAGGTAGTGCTATTAAAAATTACATTGCTCAAGTGAATTCATGGCAACATATTTTTTTGTTTTAAGTATGTAAATGACTAACTATGTATTATGATGTCATCTCTTTCAATATATGTGTATTTAAGTATATTTGTTGCCTTTTAGTAAGTGTTTTGTTTTTTATTGCATACTTTACATGTTTTTCGGCTGTGGTATTGGCGGGTCTCTACCAGGTTAGTCAATTGGTTTGCAGCGCTTACCAGGAGTGGTCAGGCACCGTATGTCTCTGGGCATTCACCATCTTTGTGCTAGCCACATGTAGTGTCAATAGTTTAAATCATTGTCTAGAACTTAATTTATTTTTTCGTAGACAGTATTTTTTTCCCCCACATCTTTCATAGCTCCAAAGGACACGTCGGTGTCGGAAGGAATAAATTTTAATTGTGTTTGTATGTATTTATTGTTTTATTAAAGGCCTGTGTGCCGCCTGATATTTTGGACTGGACCAAGGAGCTTTTCTCCCGCCCCATTAAAAAAAAATATTAAATACTTTTCCTTATTCCTTTAGAAAAACACTTATAAATGTTACTCAGGTCTTCCCTACAGCCAATTAAACATTCTCAGTTTTATCTACAAACAGTTGGCATTTTAAAAAGCCGCAGGGAGCACCGAACTGTCAAAGTTAAATTACATACAATTAAAAACATACATTATAGAAATACATTTTGTCATCATGGAAACAATCCAACGACAAGGTAGGTGTAATTAACTTATCGTGACTGCCTCACCCTCTCTGCCTGCCAACACGAAACATAGCTGCTAATATAAGAACCTCCCCTCCCCCCCTACCTCAACAGCCAGACTCAAACTTCGTCGATCGTAAATATTGGCAAAACAGGATACCGAAATATTCAGAATGATAACAAAACACCTAACTTCGGTCAATGAAAATTCAGCAAACAACTGAAAGTCACACCCTCGCATGTGAAGAACGCAGCTTCGAGTGGGACACACACCACGCACTCCCCTCGATGCTCTATATTTTCCAAATGTGGCAACCAAGGATGACGTTATGCGACATGGCCCAATGGCTGCGAAGTCGAATAGCGATTGCCAATCAGGTGTTTGTAATGACGTTTATGAAGGGGGCCGAATCTTGCGGCGGCCATAGTGCAGGATTGGGCCATGCTGCTATCTTATTCCTGCAGCTGTCCACACCCCACATCCATTGCCGCGAGCAAGCCGAACAGCTCCGGCCAGCCCTGAAACCTCTGCTGTCAACACAGCTAGTTCGACGATCAGCAACAGGCAGGAAGGCATTCTGACTTCGTTTTTTCTTTCCCCAATTTGTGATGTCGACCACAGCCGGTGTTTTCTTGTAACGTAGGGAAATCTATGTTTAAGCAGGTTATAAGATGTAATTTCCTGAGAATTACGTGACTACTGTTACCTCCTCCTCACTAAGGAGGACCGGATATGAATTAATAGCAGTATACCAGGAAGTCGGAGAGCATATGCGGTGGCCAGTCCCATAGAATGACCCTCTTCCTGGAACACCAGCTGAGCATCACAACTTGTTCAGATCATCGTAGATCTTCAGTGATTCTTGGCAGGATCGGAAAGTGAAAAAAGATAGAATACAAAATAACATCTCACATCAAATATCGCAAAGACAGAGAGAGAGAGTGAATCCAACCGTATGTTTGCATTATAAAATTAATGCTTTCTATTAATATAGAATCATTTAATAACATCACAATTTCAATTACAGATACTTAAAATCCAAACAAATTTAAAAGCATATTTAAAATAAAAGAGGGGAGATAGACATGACCTTTACACTTTACAACAAATATTTCTTTACTTGACTAACATGCACTTTGAAATTCTTTAGAGGAGATTGTGATTATTTAACAAGGGGACAGCAGTTAAAAACATCACCACCCTAAAAGGCCCTAGCCATTTAGAAGAAAGTTTGGCAGCAAAGTGATTAATTTTTTAATTCAAGAAATGTGACTCAACCAACACAAGATCACCCACTTTAATAGAAACATCACCCTTTCCTTGATGATAATGGGTTTCTAACTTATTATGATGCTCTTTCGAATTTTTGACCACTGCTCCGCCAAATTTCTTCCAATTTCTTCTGGTCGACAACCTCCTCTGCAACTCAATGCAACGCCCATGCATTTACCAAAGGATGAAGCGTTTTATGTCCCAAAAAAACTCAGATGGGGTATATTAAGTTGCCATACTTACAACATTATTAAAACATAAACTCAAATTTGGCGACAACTCACCCCACTTTCACTGCGAGTAGTCATGCAGGGCTCTGAGTGCTACCTTCAGATCATGATCTCCACAACATTTGCCTGCAGGTGGTAAACAGATGTCTGAACCATCTTAATGCCCAAATAAAACATGAGGTCTTTCATCTCATTGTCTAGGAAATAAATAGCATTATCCGTGACCAGTGTAACACAAGAGACAAAAACTGGAATTTACCTATACCCTAGTATTCTAAAAATTTCGCTTGATTTCATAGAATAAGGGGAGGAGGAAGAAAACAAACTTGGTAAAACTATCGACTGCCACCAAATTCCCCTGTATCCAGAGTTATTTCATGAGAGGGTCCTACAACATCTAAGTATAACCTTTCCCATGGGAAATTTGCCACTCTGGCAGCATATACCTTCAACTTTAAAATTGTTGACTTTAGACTGTTGATATGAGCCATCCTTCCACTTCATCTCTCAACCCAGGCCAGGTAAAAACCTCCAGTATTCTGGTTATTGTCTTATCTCTACACGCATGCACTCAAAATATGGAATCATGATTATAACTATAAATAATAGGGAGTAATTCCTTGGGTCCTACGAAACTTTACTTTCTTAGACCTTTCCTCTAATAAACCTTTATACATTTGTAGTTTAGTAGACCCTGATTATATACATTTAATAGTATCTCGTCTTGATACTCTTTAATATACACAAATGCCTTAGGAAATTGTGGCAACATCATTATTTCCCTGTGCATGTCATCAGCATTGTTCATGACTCCATCCACTACCTCAACAGATGTTACATAAAACTCATCCTCACAATACATCCTTGAAATACAATCCGCAACAACATTTTCCATGTCCTTTATATGGTGAACATCATACCTAAACCTTTACAGATGTGCCAACCATCTCGCAAGGCATCCTACTGCTTTGTTCGATGCTAATTGCCAGCTAAGATCTTGGTTATCCATATACAAATCAAAAAGCGCTTTATCTAGGTAATCCGCGAAATATGTCCATCCCTACCAAACAAGTGACACATTCCTTCACATAAGCTGTAAACTTCTTTTCGCTATTGGTCAACAACCTGCTTGCGAATGCCACTGAGGCTAAAGACCCATTCACCTTTTGACTGAGCACCACCCCTACAGCCACCGAGCTAGCATCAACATGTAGGTGAAATTCTCCATTTAAATTTGGCAGTTTGAATACAGGAGGACAAGCTAACTTTTCCTTTAACAAATTTAATGTGGTCTGTTGTTCTGTACCGCCACAGAAACCCCACATCCTTACTATTTAGATAATTTAGGAGTTCAGCGATTTTTGTAAAATAAGGAATAAATTTAGAATAGAACCCCATCATCCACAAAAATCTACGAATTCCCTTTAGGTTCCTTGGAACATGAAAAGTTACCCCTGGTTGCACCTTTTCGGGTTCTGTTTTGAAAGTTCCCCCAGAGATGATACATCCTAAATATCTTACATGGCTTTCAGCCCAATAAATGTTATTTTGATTCACAGAGTGTGCCTCAAGCAAAGTCTCGAGTACCTTTTTAATGTTTTCCAAATACTCTTGGAAGGTATTGCTGTAGATGCACACATTATCAATGTAGGTGAAAACGAAGTCGTACACATATTTTCCTAACACCTTGAACAAAATTCGGGACATTGCTTGCGGACCACAGTATGCGCCCATCGGGAGCCGAGTCCACAGATACAATCCCCAAGCGGTCACAAAAGCTAAAGGCTCTCGGGAATTTGGATGGATTGATGAAATTCCACATTCAGATCAAAAATAGTAAAGGATTTTCCTGCCCTATGTGCTGAAACACCGACTCCATGACTGGACTAGGATGTGAATTTAACACTATCTCTTTTATTTACCTTCCTATAATCATACCCCAACTGATAATGGCCTGGAGTTTTTTCGGAACCAAAAATGTAGGACTAGCATAAGAACTTTCAGAGTCCTCTACAATCCCTTGCTGCTTGAAATCTTCAAAAGTTTCTTTGAAAATCCTAGTCTTAGGTGGAGATATTCTGTAAGGTGTTAATGCTACAGGTTCGCTAAAGCTTAATATTAACACCACTGGATGCTTATTACAAAACCCCAAACGAATCGTGATGACATCAGCAAACTTATTATTAAGCTTGTTTAATTTTAGAGTCTGACTCTCTACAAGCCAAGTCACATGTACTGCCTTAGCAAAAACTGGCCTTCTGTCAACCTACACTATCTTATCAGGACATAATCAAAACATGAGACACTTATTTTTAAGAACAAACAAAGCTTTTGCCTTCCCAAGAATTTCGATACTTAATGTCAGCTCATGCGACAAATTTTCTAATAGCTGAAAATCAACTTTCCACAAAAACCCATTAATTTTTATTTTTAATCAAGTAACAGCAGCCGAGTTCACTGTCCCTCCATCAGCTAAAGAAAAAAAAATTCCTCACCTTCCTAACTTTTATTGCACAACTGGATTTGTCCTGCCGATTACAACATTCCACACTCATTAAGGAGACAGACACAGTTGAATCTATCAACCCCCAAACTACCTCTCCTCCAATTTCCACAGGAGCAAATAGCAAACTTACCTTATGTTTTACTTTTAAGTAATTAGCTCTATATATACCCGTAGGCTTCAGCGCCAGAGGACAATTATATTGAATATGTCCCATGTTCCCACAGGTATAACACACTAGACACCTTTTAGAGTCATCCTTACTCTTAATTTTCTCCTGCCCTGCTTCCCCAGCAGATTCACTAATCAAATGGCCTTCCAGTTCAGATGAATTTATCACAACTTCCCCCCCCCCCCCCNCCAACCTTTTGCTACTGTTTGAACCATATTTACTCCTGTCCCATGCTCTTGATCCTGTTTCTTTAGTCTGTGAAAACACAAATACTGCAATTGGACTTATTGTCAAACACAAACCTATGACAATCTCCTTATGACAATTCGACCATCTTTACCAACTGCAATAATTCCTCTACGCTAGATGGTTTCTTTACAAAGGAGAAATACCCACTATTTTCTGACAACAAATTTAAAAACATTATTTCTGTTAAATATGCCTCCGGGCAGGGACCTCGTAACACTTCGGCGAGCCTCATTGTCTCAGTCAAAAATCTTGCATCCACTCGTGTCTAGATCAATAAATTTCTAAAATATGTATCAGAATTTTTTGAATTCTAACCTCTGTCCCTACCTGAGATAACATTTCTTTATTAAGCTGCAAGAAATCCCAGTTATGGACTATAGCATCACTAATAGTTGCATGAAACCATTTCGGGACACAGAACACAATTGCGGCAAAAATGACTTTCCCTATCCCGAATTTTTAATTTACTTAATCGTTGCAGTGAAACTAGAAAGGAAACTACGATATATAGTCGAGTGTCCTTCAAAATAAGCACTTGTTTCAAAAGCACTGAGGGGGCATTTTTATTAGTTTTAAAACTGTACTTGGCTCCCCAACTGTCGCACTGGTACCACTTCTGTCCACCCCCTCTTGCTTTTTCAAAGCATGCACCACGACTCTAAGTTGGTCTATGGTATCTTCTTCCTCAAAGCATCACCCACATCCTTGAGGAGTGCCTGTAACAATGGATTGAACAGTTTCTGGACCCATCGGGTGATAGACACGATGCTGAAAATAAGAAAACGAATGCCTGAAAAATCCTCTTTCAAAACCTTTGACCACCCCGATCAAATGATTCCGGGACTAACACATGGTCCCGGAAAAATGTTCTACCACCACCTCCATCAAGTCAGTCTTGTGTAACCTTAAAATGGCGGAAAACACCTAATCATTCTGTATAAGGTTAGCAAACATAATTTTTAAAAATAATTAAATAGTCCTTAGATGTGGAGCAATCTCTTTTATTACTAGATTTTTTCTTAATTTTTATTATTACATTTATACAACATAAATGAAATTCTGACAATTATTCATCTTACAATGTTGCGATTACAACACACCAATATTTTCATTACAAAACTTCAGGTACAGCAAAACATTTTAGTATAAATACATTAGTCAAAGGTTATTTTTAAATAATTTCAATTTTCTGGCTAACAAGTTGCAAAAATATCACTTGAAATAAACTCCAGCCTATACGAGCTGTTCAGAAATACCAGAGAGGTTACCATTTGGTAACTGTGTTAACTTATCATGACTACCTCACCCTCTCTGCCCGCCAATGTAAAATGGAGATGCTAATATAGGACCCTCCATGTTCTATGTTTGCCAAATGTGGCAACCAAAGATGATGTTATGTGACATGGTCCCTTGGCTGCAAAGCCGAATGATTGCCAATCAGGAGTTTGTAATGACGTCTCTGAAGGAGGTTGGAGCTTGCGGCGGCCATAGTGCAGGACCTGGCTGCACTGCTATTGTATTCCTGCAGCCGTTCGCGCTATATGTCTATGCCGCGAGCCTGCCAAGCAGCACTGGCCAGCCCTGAAACCTCCGTTACAAATGCAGACCGTTCGACGATCAGCACCAGGTAGGAAGGCATATTGACTTCGTTTTTTCCTTACCCCAATTGTGATGTTGAACACAGCCAGTGTTTTCTTGAGACATAATTTTGTGAGAATTATGTGACTACCATCACAAACTCTTGGGCCTGCTGCAACATGCCACCTTGCATTGTGGCGCCCTATGCTTCGTCATGCATCACCGAGAGACATGCCGCACAAGGCATGCCAACATGTATATCCACCTGCATCCCTGAATCCCAGGTGACTCCATGTTAGGCACTGTCATGCACTCTCATGATGCCATAGTGCAGTTGCTCCACCATCGTCGGGGACCTCTGACCCTGTCACTACCCCACTCCACCAGGTACAGCAACGAGGCAGCCGAGCATTGCGTTCCACAGTGAGGCATCCCACCTCCTTAGCAGCTGCCCCGGTGTCATATCAATGTGGCCCCGTCCTGCCTTTCCAGCTCCGCTCTGCACCCGAGGCCCGTACCACCTTCGACTTCGGTGAGGGCCCCATCGTCCACCATCCTGCTGCTGCTATATGCACAACTCGGTCGGCGAGCTGCAGCGAACGAACATCCTCTGGTGGGGGAGGAGGTATGATGTGTGCTGTGTCGTTCCTCCCTTAGCCCATTCGTCCCACTTCACCTGCATAGCCACGATGTGCCCGCTACAGAATGGAGTCAACCCGAATGCACTGGTTACACCTTTACGACTCCAGCCTCGGCACTGTGGGATGAGACAACAAATTAAAGATGCCACCGGGGAAATAAATGCAACAAGTGGACTAAAACGGCCGCAGAGTTTCAGCAACCACCTTGTTTAACCCCTCTTAACATATTTACGTCCCGGTATGTACGTATGCATGCAGTGCGAGCATGGGGGAAATATGTATGTATTATTCCGAGTGTGTAGAAACTCCAGTTTCACATTGGGTGCCATCGCTGAGTTCTTATTAATTTAAATAAATCGAGCATGGCTACCCACACCTCTCATGGGATGAGAATGGGCTCGTCTACCTCGAAACATCCACGGCCACCATACAGTTTACAAAATGAGAGAGAAGTGAATGAGGGTGAATTGTTTTTCTCCATTGTTTTCATTTTGTACTAAAATTGTCTGGTATCAAAACAAATCAGCAACGGACTGAGAAGCCCTGGTGATATCAAAAATTACATTGCTCAACTGAATTAATGCCAAAGTTTTTTTTGTTTACATAATCTGCTTATGTAAGTTAATAATCAAGTGTTATCGTGTCTTCTCTTTCAATGTACATGTGTTTAAGTGTAATTGTTTAAGATTTTTCTATTTTCTTGTGTCCTTCATGTGCTTTCGAGCTGGGGTCTCGGCGGGTCTCCGTTATGTTAGTCAGTTAGTCCAAAGTGCTTACCAGGGGGTTGTAATGTGCCGCATGTCTATAAAAATCATTGTCTATAACTTAATTCTCTTTTCTTGCCCCAGAGACAGCACCGCCACCCAGTCCTGCCAGCTTAAACGAACCAGGACTTGTAATTCTAGTAATTTTTATTGGCCTTGGGCAAATTTTATTTCTGTGTAGGTTGCCAGCACACCGAAGCACTGGAACTTTGTAAGTGCTTCTTTGGAGTTTTTATCAGTCATTAAAACCAGTCAGTGAGAACTTATGTTTTATTTCACTGCTGGCTGCTACACAGCCATATTTTTGAAAATGGGTCTTCTACCCAGTGTACTACTGCGCCTTCCCCTGTAACCTAGTAACCTATTGTGTTTTCCGGCATGTGAGATGACCGTTAACAGTCTCACTCGGTACTTAGAGGAGTATGAGGGAGCCTACATCCTCATATAGGCTGGCACACAGGAATATCTCAACAATACAATGTGATCTGCATCGCGGGGTGAGCTCAGGAGCAGTCACGTGGGTGGACGGCTCGCAACACGAGAAGAGTCTCTTAACTTAACCGAGCTGGCACCCGTAATAATATTTCCTATAATAACTTCCACCATCACCCTAACCTCTGTAACCATGTCAACTTACCTGCTCCCTGCTCCTGAGTCTACGACAGTCCTTAAAGTAATGCCAAGGCCAAATTAATTTAAATAATTTCATTTTAAAAATACAATTTTTTTCTAATATGTGTTTCAGAGTGCCCCATTTTATGGGGCAAGCTGAAACCTTTTTTGTACCCCACCTATGCATGTTTCAGTGTGCCCCATAGGTGGTATAAGTGAAAATTATTTTATAACACAAAAAATAATAAAATGATCTAACTTTCACTCACTTGGTTTGTAGACATATAAGAGGTTTTTATACCTTATAAAAGATTTTCAAAATACGAGGGCTGATTCAGAAGTTATGGAAACTATTGTTTATCACCTGAAAATGATCCAACACAGGAAATGCACTATGTACAGATGAAAATGTACAACAAGTATGTTTTAAAGGTGACAATACATGGGGTATGGATGCAAGAATGTCCGGCAAGGAACAAACACAAACATAGTTGTTTGAAATCACCATGTGATTGTTTTATTCTCTTACATCTGTATACACTCATTTTTACTGGTACGTATCGTACGTGTGCAAGCTGTTAGACATTCTTCAAAGTAGTCTCCGAGATTTCCACGGTTTGTCAATGTGTGCTACCCCACATCAAACTTCTGTTGCCCTCAGATAGGATATGAGTGCATCCGTCTGGCTGTGTGCATGTTCCCTATGTCAGTTATCGGAATGACAGCTATGCAAAATGAACATATCCGAAGTCTAACAGCATCTGTACATCAAGATAGCTGTACAGTGCAGCCACAATGCACACAAATGTCATGCATATCTACAGGAAGCATTGGGTAATCGCGCTATACCCTATCATACAGTGGCAAGGTGGGCAGGGCCTTTAAACAGGGAAGATAGTCAACAGCCGACCTATCTCGCAGTGGAAGTGCTATGTCAGCTGACCACAATATACGAGTGGTTGTGGTCGATCAGTGCCTAATGGACGACACTTGCTGGACTCTTATGGAATTAGCCCAGCATACAGGTATTCTTGCATCGTCAGTGCGCCGAATTCTATGACGGGACTTAAATGTACGGAAGATATGTGCCAAGTGGGTGCCACATCATTTAACTGAAATAGAGAAATGGACCCGATATGAGACATATCTTATCAATCTGGAAAGCTTCCACTATTAATACAATGGCATACTGAACTGCATCTTTGCAACTGATGAAACATGCGCACGAGCATACAAACCCGAAATGAAGCGACAGTCCAATGAATGTTGTCATCCTGGATCACCATGGTGACATAGGGCCATATGCAGAGATGCTCCTTTTCTTGTTCCTAAAGGCCTCCTTTCAGAAGGAATGCCACGCTCCTTTTCTTAAAGTATGTTGCAGAGACACGAAAAGGCTTGGTCGCTCCTTTCCTACCGACGGAAAGGCTTGTTTCGTCCGTTTCGCGAGGAAGGCCGATCGTGTACCGAAGATACACGAACCTTGGTGATGTCACGGAAACGTCATAGTTAATAGCCAATAGGGAGAAGTGCAATATTATGTGTACCGTATGTATTGTTTCGATCTGAAAAATGGCATCAGGTGGAAATTTTGAGCGTTTTTCAAATAATGAACGAAGCATTTTATTTGATCTCGTTCGTACTTATGCGAATGTTATGGAAAATATGAAAACTGATTTCAGTAACCTGACTGCCAAAAAGGAGGCATGGGTCGAAATAGAATGCCAATTCAATTCGCACCCTGACGTTACCAAGGTAACGAAGTAGTGCATTTGAGTTCATTTGTTTGATATGCAGTATCATCTGTAATATAAATATAAACCATTACAGACAATGGTAAACAGTGCATTCCTTGTACTTACGTGTGCTAGGGAAACATTTCATGTTCTGTTAACCATAATTATATGATCCTATATATTTATATGGAAGAATAGCAACTCTTTGCATTTTCATACCACAGCAAGATTAGATCAATCATTTAAAGCGAATGGTTTGCAATAACATCATAAATTAAGCAAATTGTAACCATATTTTACAACCGAAATACATGCGAATGTCAAACACAACCTCAGTGTGTTGGCATAAGCAACCTAGAAATAATGGGTGAATATGTATTATTGCAATGCTGACATGTTAATTATGAATGAAATGTAAGTACTTTTGACAGGATCTTTAGAGTTGTATGTATACAATTAGGCACACTGAAAGAAGTCCGTTTGCATCACAAAAGAAACTTTTGATGCATGTCAAATGTTATAATGTATATTGTATTTTACAATGTACATTATTATTATTGTTATTTGTATACTATCCAATTGAGCACATACTTGCCATATGTTTGCTAAAGCTGGGGCTACAATTGATTCAGCACAGAAAATTGCACACAGACAAAGTAGAATGTGTGTTATAAAACTCACTATATACATTATTTAGCGAGTTTCGTGTAAGTTTCACTTTGTGATCATTGAAACTGAGCTATGTATTGTTTGCCCTCCAAATTATTGTATGTAACAACTGTTTTCAAGTAATGTACATTCTGTTACAATTCGGAGTGTACCACTGTCCAGCTGAATAAATGCTGGGACAATGAGAAAACCAAGCGGAAGAAAACCCTTGCTATTCCCACAAGACAGCGAATGGCCAAGTATGATGTGGCCTGTGTCGCATCAGCAAGGCAACTAATGTCATGTTAAAAACATGGAACGATTTAAGGGAATTATCTTGAAGATGAGTGGCATTTATTACCACCGAGGCTACGCCTCTTAGCATGGAGGTTGCACAAACCACCGCACATGCGAATCATCATTGGATGAATCTGTGTGGAAGTAAATGGGAGTTTTGTGAAATTAAATAGAAAGGACAATTTATTAAGTGACTTCCCATGTGAACATAATGTTTATATCGCTGCACAGGGGTCTCAGGCGGTGGGAGAGAGAGCTCTTATCGTGCGTTGTTTATTGAGGGCCCCACCCAGTTTGTTATTTATAATGACCCAGGCTGCAAAAAGGAGACGAGACTCTTGTTACTCAGGGTCGTGCACCATTCGGCCATGTGGCTACACAGCCTATCCTCGTGCGCGACGTGGTCGGGGGTAATAACCAGGGTATCAAAAGGACGCGTCTAGCTCACTCCATTGTTACCAAGACCATTAAAACACCACGCAACTCATTATGTTTGTTCAGTGTCAAAGGATTCCATGATCTTGCTAATTAATGTAATTTTCATGTGTTTGTTTTCTTTCTTTATAGTGTATTTATATTTAATGAAATTCTGGCAAAAACTTGCTCAGGCTACGAGTGGGCTCTCGCCATGTTGGACAGTCTGGGCACCATGCATGTTGCTGGTTTACATGTCTGCAGTCTCTTTCTGAAACTTCAACTATTTCTTTAGAACAGCCATGTTGCTGCAATAGATTATGGTAAACTCTCACCCGAACTTAACATAACTAGTAAATTATCGCTTTCGGGAACAGTGCTGCCCATAACCTAGTCTACTCTCATGTCAAGATTTTAATCCTCCATTAAATTATGTATTAAGGGCTAAGCACCCTTTTATTTCTGTGCATGCTGATAACACGCCATAACTGTTATGTCTATGTAGTGGCATCGAATGAGGAGTAACATATACATAAATTCAACAAAAATCTGTTGTGTGTATTTATTTAATGACCTCTTGCTTCACGACCATTTCGGGAACTGCACCCTTAAGCATCATAACCTCTTAATTATATGCCTTATTTAATGTTTAAAAAGTGATGAGTCAAATGTATTACAGTGTTATTGGCCATGTGAGATCGCTAGTCGAACAATATAAAACTACTTTACTGGCATTAGGTAGGAAAAAATTTGATTATTTAAGACACATCAACTTTAGAGAAACAGGGATTCCAATAGCAGCCACTACAGTTGAATGGCCCACTCCCACTCTAATATCATGTTCTCCAGTAGCTGGCACCAACTTAAAGATTTTTTACCTTGTCAGAAAACTTAACACCATAAAATCTAACTTGCCATTTATCCCTCTCCTGAAGCCACGACACCCATCAAGTTTTAATGAATTTTGGATGTATTTGAGCTTGTGAAATTACTATAAAACAAAACTATGTGTTTTCTGTGCCTCATTGTTTTAATCACTCAGGAAATAGTGTTTAAATCCACCAATTCTTGCAGACAATACAATGAAGAACCGTTGCTGAGTGCCTGTGCAGAAAATCAGTAAACTACATTGCAAGTTAATTTGCGAAAGAATATTTTTTGTGATGGTAAAGTATCTACGTTTAATATCTCAGTACATTCAACAAAACTTTGCTAAGACATTGATGTGTAACATGAGGTTTATTGAAAGAAAACATTCTCTATGTCACTTTTACCATTGTACTGTGATTTGGTAATGTGATATATTACGACTATTTCTCCCCTTCAATAAAGGCAAGGAGAAATATTTGGAATGTATTGTTACACGATTCGCCAGAACTTATTGCGACTGTCAACAGACTCGGCAAGCCTAGTCTGCTGACAGTCAAATTAAGTATGTTGAATCGTGTTACAGTTTATATACCCGACACTCCAATGACCTGCTGATACACTGTGTGCAGGATAGCACCTATCCAGCCTGCCAAGACACCACCATAGTAAATTTAAAATCCCACCCAAGAGACAACTTGCTGGAGTGTGAGCATCCAGGCTGGTTGATACATCCCTAGTCATTCTGTGGCCATCAAATAGCTGTTTTTCCAAACCAATGGCTACATGGCCCTCTTCAATTGGTATCTATATCGCTCGTGTGTGTGGGTGTGTTTTCAGTGAAGCATGTGTGTCAGATGCAACACATATTTCTCTCAAGGTCCCCATAACAATCAGTGCAAAACAAGGGGTTGAAGTATATCATTCTTTGTTATTTAGGCATTCGGTTGTGCAGGGCCGTATTTCCCATTATGCCGACAATGCTCAGACCTGGAGCGACACTTTTAAAGGGGCAGCTTGAGGCAAGGTATTTCTACCTTAATTCTTCATCATTGATGCTGAAGACAGCAGCATTATTTCGCTTTGTTGATAGTTTTCGCTTATACGACACACTTAAGATAACAGTCTGCATACAGTGCATATTTGTAAAGGTTGTTTCATTTTAAGAAGTTGTCATTCCTCCTTCTGACATGTAAGCCCTAACCTGACATGCTGACATTAACAGCAACT
Organism: Clitarchus hookeri; assembly: GCA_002778355.1. Taxonomy (NCBI): domain Eukaryota; kingdom Metazoa; phylum Arthropoda; class Insecta; order Phasmatodea; family Phasmatidae; genus Clitarchus; species Clitarchus hookeri. The sequence continues at coordinate 47,339 of NQII01007502.1, forward strand.
GGCCCAGCTTTGCGGTGGATAACGACGTGGGACATAAGCAGGGTGCGGTCTCCCCAGTGTTGTGTTTTCGGGCCGTAGTGATGTCGTTTATCGATTGCGGGAATATGGCCTTTACGTTCAGCGAGGTGCGAGAGGTGCCATTTGTTTTCTTTTCAGCGGATTGCTTAGAGCGAAGAAATCGATGTAAAATTTAAGGTTACAGAAACGAGAAGAATGGGGTTGCGGGGGCTTCTGAGAGATTGCAGGTGGACCGGGCTCAGTGAATCAGGGGTAACAACCCCTGCCATTTGCCACTAAGAGGAGTCAAAATATAAGTGTTTCGTTAATTAATTTCTAACAGCAGTCTGGAATCCAGGGCAAACAGTGTTTATGTTTTGTTACAGGGCCTGTTCCGCCAAGGGCCTGTATTTACTTTGTAAAAAATTAATTAAAGTAATTGTTGTTCCCCCTGCCACACTCGCCCAGCAGTGTGTTTAACATGTGCTTATTGTATAACACTTTTCAGTGCCCTGTCTAGTATATTATTTATTTTACAGTGCTTGAAGTGCATGTTTTTTATTTACATTTTCCATTGCTCACCCATGTTTCTCGCAAAGGCAACCAGGGATGTTGGCCATACTGTCGGAGTCAGATCCGCTTGGACCGTGCTAGGTGGTGGCTGCAGACCAAAGAGACCAACATTTTTGCCAGTTATCTAATCTAGTCATTCTGTAAGTCTTATATTTTATTGGAGCCATTTTCTTATCCTACATCTCCCAACACAGCAACCTTTTTTTTGCCACACGAGATTGTTAACTTAATTGAAGGCCCACAGTCGACTTTATGCAGGACTGGGCAGGTGATTACCGATCACGTGGTCAGATTTATAAACGTGTGGTAGTTTCTCCTAGCATTTCTAAACATGCCATTGTCATTCTGTTTAACATGGTTTTTGTAACTAAGTATTTCTTTGCAAGTGTATTGTCCTGATCCAAACTCTGTGGTGTAACCATGTGTTTGTATGTGATAAGCAATCAGTAAACATCACATGACAAGTTCAAGTCTTGTGTACCTCTTTTCATTTAAATTAAGTTCTTCGGTGTGTTTATGTCTGGGTAGGCACTGCCATTTTCTCTGGCGTGAGTTGCGTGGTGTTTTAATGGTCTTGTTAACAATGGAGTGAGCTAGACACGTCCTTTTGATACCCTGGTTATAACCCCCGACCACGTCGAGGATAGGCTGTGTAGCCACATGGCCGAATGGTGCACGACCCTGAGTAACAAGAGTCTCGTCTCCTTTTTGCAGCCTGGGTCATTATAAATAACAAACTGGGTGGGGCCCTCAATAAACAACGCACGATAAGAGCTCTCTCTCCCACCGCCTGAGACCCCTGTGCAGCGATATAAACATTATGTTCACATGGGAAGTCACTTGATAAATTGTCCTTTCTATTTAATTTCACAAAACTCCCATATACTTCCACACAGATTCATCCAATGATGATTCGCATGGGCGGTGGTTTGTGCAACCTCCATGCTAAGAGGTGTAGCCTCGGTGGTAATAAATGCCACTCATCTTCAAGATAATTCCCTTAAATCGTTCCATGTTTTTAACATGACATTAGTTGCCTTGCTGATGCGATACAGGCCACATCATACTTGCTTTTTAGTACAAGTTAGCATATCTCCTATGCTAATTTATTATGTTAGGATCCATCTTTAACTATTAATATGTCCGAGCTTATAAGTGTGAGATATAGTTATGTGTGCATCCGCGTGTTGTGTGTAGCATGTTTTGTTACTTGGGTATCGTGAACGAAATGAGTACCCAAAGAGCAAGACTTAAAGGCGCTCAATCCAAAGAAACTAAAAAAAATTAAATAAGAAAGGAGTGGTACTCTCTTAACTCAGATTCCTATGATATCTTATTTTTCGTATGTAACAGTAATATCTCTACATGACTGCGAGTGTTAATGCTACCAACATCAGCAGTGCTTCTGTCTATCAGCCTTCCTTTGATAGTGATGACTCATTAGTTACCACTGCATGTGTTACACTATTCCCAGCAAATTTATTTTCTGTTGAAGAACAGTTAATTCCAATATCAAGTATTGCAGTAATTCAATGAATAGTGGCAATATTCATTTACGTATTAATGATGTAGCGATGTGTACAAATGCAGTGGGGCCAAAATATGCACCTCTCAATCATAATAAGCTTATTTTTGAACCCAGTAGAGATCCAACCTTGTGGCAAATTAATGAGGAGCTACTTGACTATGTAGCTGTTCATGGAATCGAACAAAACTTGAATGCAGATTTCAGTGCTTCAAAATGTATATATCCTGATAAAGAATGGTGTGTTTCAATGCATATTTTTCTCGGAAACTGTATGATTTGGAGAGACAAATTAGACATTGGCTGATTCTAGGATACTCGCCATCAAAAGGATGTTTTTTTTTGTGCAACTTGCTTGTTATTTTGTGGATAAAAAGGAATGTTTAATTCAGGGTTCAATGACAAGAAAAATGNTCTCGGAAACTGTATGATTTGGAGAGACAAATTAGACATTGGCTGATTCTAGGATACTCGCCATCAAAAGGATGTTTTTTTTGTGCAACTTGCTTGTTATTTTGTGGATAAAAAGGAATGTTTAATTCAGGGTTCAATGACAAGAAAAATGCTTCTAAAAGTGTACAAGACAATGATAATTCACCTCAGCATAAAAATAGCATACCAACATAAAACTGTGAGGAATTATTAAATAACGAGTTGATAAGAGGCCCAGCCACAATTCCTACATGCAAAAATCTGAGGGGTGACCCCGCTGGGAATCGAAACTGTTTAGCCTTGGTGGAAGGCGAGTAGTCTAGCCACTAAACCAATGTGGCCCCTTTATGGTAGTCTTTTGGACTGCAATTCTTCAGAGGTTTAATTCTGTCAAAACCAAAGTGTAGTTACTAAACATAGATTTGGGGTAAGTAGTTAAAATATGCAGTTCTCTGCCCGACTTTATAACAAAGTTAAGAAAAACAGAAATCCTTGACCACTTTGAATACCTTGCGAAATCCTTGAGCAGAATATAAATGTACAAATTTGACAAGGGAATGAAGGAAAGCACATTCTGGGGACTTATGAGACTAGGGTTGAAAAAATAACTCTTAAGACAGTTTCAGATAACTTTCCTGTTGGTACATATAATGTAATTCTGGATTCTCTCAGACCAAGCATACAAGTGCAAGGTGCACATTACAATGAGCTACATGAAAGGTTTGGGCTTTATAAAAAATCTCAGCATGCAAGAACCAGCACAGAGTTCTTCAGCTGCACTTAAATTGGCCTTTTACTACAAATGTGAAGAATTTCAAGAGTTATTACACCTTAGAGAGCATGTGAAGATACAAAGACCTGAGGACGAGGAAAATGTCAACCTAACAACATTGTCAAAATTTTTAAACCAAGAAGGTTTTGTAGAAGTTAAACCCAATGTAAGCATAGCACTCAGAATTATTCTCAGTTCTCCAGTGACAAACTTTTCGGGCAAACACTCTTTCTCTACAGCATATGAAAAACTACCTTAGGTCAACCATTGGAGAAGACAGGTTATCAGGCTTGGTAATGCCGAACATTGAGGGCATATGCTGAAAGATCTGGACTTTGAAGGTATGATCAGGTCCTTTGCCTAAATGAATGCTAGAAAAATAGCCCTGCATAAGACGTGAGTTTCTTTAATGTCTTACTACCGTGAATTTTTTTTTTTCATGGAAAGGAAATGAAATTACTAAATTTAGTCCTTTCTATTGAATTATGTCATGTTAGTTTTTCATTTCATTAATTTTCATAACATTTCCAGCAAACTTCCGATGTTATATTTTGTAAGTATTGCAGTTCTCTTACTCAAAACCCCTCTCATCTTTCTCTTCAAATAGAGAACTCTTATGATTACAGTAATCGATATGTAGACTAACTTGGCCATATGCATTTTCTAGTGGTGCCGACAATAAAACTGACCTGAATGCAGTAATACAGTAAAAAAAGATTGCTATCTACTAGCTGCCACAAATATTCATAGGCCCTATCTGTTAATTATATTGTAATTTAAAATGTAATGTTGCAGCATCTCTGGTATTAATATTTTTCTGCTGCACAGGGAAGAATGTTTGAACGAAGGTGACAGGTATCTTTTTACTCTTTTACTTATTCTCGTTCTTGCATTATACGGCACTTGACACAGTTCCGGGTTGTCATAGGTCCGGGAAAATGGAATTAAAATGCTCGGAGGGTGCCAGCTAAGCAATAAGAGAATCCACTCTGGTTAGCACGAGACTGTTGAGGTGGGCTATGGTCGAAAAGTTCAAGCTAAAGAAACCTGTGCCCTGTGTCTTAAGATGTCGCGTGTAATGGCTGACATATTTAAGGTTCGTCAGATGGCTGAGTACACACACTTATTGGGCTGGGGTATTGTGGCTCACCAGGATACCGTTCCAATGCATAAAACATAGCACTTAAAAAAGACGAAATTACACTGGACTTTCGTGATATAAGTAAAAGGTAGGCTGTATATGGTTATGAGTATTTGTGACCATGAATTCTCCCTTGAAGTGGTAAAATAAGTATATGACATCACATAATGCCAAGTAACTACTGATGTGAACATGCAGACATTAGTAAAAATTATTTCTTATAATTTTTATAAAGAAATTATTTTGTATATTAAATGTCTTTTCATCGCCTGTAAAGAAAGAAGACACATAAAATCCTTTGACAACTTACCCTTAATTAATTAGAATGCCATTTTTATTATTGCATATATATTGGAAAATTTAAAAAGGAATTTATTATATCTCAATTTGGGATTTGCGTCCCACTAACAGTCAAATGTATAGTGCTATAAATAATTATTAATGGCACGAATTTAAGATGTCACTCGTGGCTTGAGCATTAGAATATGAATGATTCTTTGATTCATTAATCAGATTGGTAAAATGTTATGTGATTTCTCGTAACTGGGAAACTACATGTTCGTTGTTTCACATAAGCACTGATGTGGTGAACAATGATAATACATGCTACATTAATTTGTATGATAGTTATAATTAAAGGGCAGTAATTAGGGTGGTTGATAACATCTTTCAGTAATACACTGTGTGGTGTTGCTAGGTGTTACATTGATGTGGGAGAGGGCTCTGGACGAAAGGGTCTTGGTTTTTATAGCGCACGGCCAGTAGTATGTCTAGAAAAGTTTCTACATTGAAGGACAGATGGTGCGCGTGGGTTAACATGGGCTCTAGAGGAAGTCACTCACTGACAGCAGTAGACTGTAACACAGTTTTAAACAATATAAATTTCGTGGGCTAAGCTTGAGTATGAATGTTGGCACCAATGGTGTTGAAATAATTTTTCGTTAAAAGTTAAATATCTTCTTTAGTATGGGTAGTGGGTTAGCATATCTTATTTTATTTAATGAAAAAAAGAATGTAACATTTTAATAACAATCTGAAAATAAAACTTTTTACTACAAATATATCAAGGAGAATGGCTGAATATGCCTCAGCGTGTCCCTTCCCCCTAGATACATCCATGTTGTAACTCTGCCTCAAAATTATATCTCGAATGCTTTTATATTAACTTTGGAGAATAGAGTTATACAATTGTATCTAAATGTAAAAAAATTTGGCCTACTGCATATGTCATTCTAATTTCCCTTCTTTTCAGGAGTATGTAAAATATGATGTAAACCCCAAAGTAGCAATTCATTTTACAGAAAATTTACACCTAATATAATATGAGAAGACTGAACATTAAATGCATTGATTAAGGTGGACAATTTAAAACTCGTGGAGTGGCTCTGGAAGTGCTTATTATTAAGAGAAAGATGCTGCAGGATTCAATTTTCGAGAATATCAATGTGCTTGACAAAAGGTAGCCTGTTAGAAAGACATCCAATGCTGCATTGTTGTGGGCTTCGTAGCTGCAACAATGCGAGGTGCTATTGCTACAATGTTGCAGAGCATCATTGCTGCACCATTGGGGGATGCATTTGCTGTAATGTTGTGGAGTGCTATTGCTGCAATGATGCAAAAACGATGTTGCAAATTTGCAGGATGATGATGCAACATTGCGTGTTGTATCTAGGCTGCTGGGCGTAGTAGGATGCTATTCTAGCAATTTTAAATCTCACCCATCTTTTTGAACTGTTTTGAAAGCTTTTTTTTTGGTAATATCATAATTGATTGGCCTATGTTAACATGATTTACAAGAACTCATTCTAGCAGTTTTATTCTTGGAGAATTATCCAGTGCTAATGAAACAACATTTACTGGACAGATATTTCTACTTGCAGGATGTTAAAAGTAAACTCCACAAGAAAACTCTTTATTATTATAATTTTACAGAATGAACATGCATCTCATATGTTTATTGTTTGCATTCTTTCTCAAAAACCCTCAGTAAATATTTCTGCGAAAAAATTTTGTTTAGTCATTAACATGTAAACATGAAAATATAAACTGAAAACATTTGATACATAGGAAAAATTATGACCAATTGTACAGTATTTGATTATATGTAGAATCCTCTTTGCCACTGAGAAAGAGCAGTAAATTTTTGGTATCACAGCTAAAGCAAAGCAAAAAAGGATTGTTACTTCTGTGTCATCATTACCAAAACACTGGTGATATTTTTGATTTAAAACATAGTGGTTGGATACTACAGTGAAATCCCGATATTTCGCATCCCGATTATTCGTATATCCTGCTAATTCGTGCAAAACTGCCGGTCCCTTGAGAAAATCCCTTTAATTCGTAAAAAAAAAACAATGCACTCTGGTCCCCTCGATAATACGTATTTATTTTGGTGCTCAAACTCAATTAAAGCGTCTTATAATTCTTATTTCCAACTTAAAAATCTCGTTAACTTGTAATGTTAAGCTCTAGATTTATGCAATTCGGGCAGGGTAAAAAAGACCGGAAGGGTACTGTGGGACGTAGGAGGGCTTGAAGGGCAGGTAATGACGCAGAGTAGACTGTGAGACGATGTGCTTGTGATTCCCAGAACTAAGAGGCGCCTTGCTGTCCGGTCTACGGTTATGAGAGGGTAGAAAGGAGCAGAGCGAGTGAAAAGTTAGTCAGTTCGGTCTTAGCCATGCCTCCGAAAAGAGCTAATAAGTGTCTTTCCATTAGAGAAAAAAATGAAATCATTAACGCCGTGGCCGGTGGTGATAAACAAATTGACGTGTCCAAACGTAATAATGTTCCTCCTTCCACAATAACATCAATTCTGAAGAACAAGGACAAAATCGCCTCCCAGACATCGGAAAGCAAAGTAAAGCGCTTTAAGACTGGTGAGTATCCACAACTAGAAGAGAATTTAAAAAAATTGTTTGCGCAAGCACGGAATTCGAATGTACCAGTTGGAGGAAACATTTTAAGAGAAAAAGAATAAGTTTTGGCAGAAAAATGGGAATTAAAGACTTTCGTGCGAGTGATAGTTGGTTTGATAGGTTTAAAAAATGGCACAGTATAAAATTTAAGAAGCTTAGTGGGGAAAGTGCGAGTGTATCGGCCGACGTTTGTTCTGAGTGGAAAGACGAATTGGGAGAAATAATCGATTCTTATGAGCCCAACGACATTTTTAATGCCAATGAGACGGGGTTATTTTATAAGTGTCTCCCCGACCGATCAATGTATTTTAAGGAAGAAAAGTGTCATGGCGGAAAAAATAGTAAAGAACGTGTAACCATATTGTTGGCTTCCAACATGGACGGATCTGAGAAATTGAGACCGCTCATGATAGGCAAATCGGCCAAACCAAGATGTTTTAAAAACTTTTCCGATGACCTATCGTGCAAACAAAAAAGCGTGGATGACGGGCGAATTATTCAAGGAATGGATACGATCAGTGAATGCTGATATGGAGAAAAGGCAGCGAAAAATTCTACTTTTCATGGCTAATTGTACGGCTCACAACAATACCCCACCGCTCAGTCATGTTAATGTTGTGTTTTTGCCTGCCAACACTACTTCTAAGCTGCAGCCTCTAGACCAGGGCATAATTAAAACGTTCAAAACCTTTTACCGCAAGGAATTAGTGATGCAACGCCTTGACAGCATTGAGGATGGGAAGGATCATAAAATCACCTTGAGCCATGAACATTGCTCACAAGGCATGGCAAAGTGTTAGCGAAAGCAAAATAAAAAACTGTTTTCGTGCTTGTGGATTCACAAAGGTGGAACTTTCATCAGTGGTTACTGAACAAGACTTAGAATGCCCTGTTAATTGGAATTGTCTTCCTCAAAATGAAGAAACTTCTATAACGTTTGAAGATTTCATCCATTTTGACGATGGCCTAGCGGTAGCAGGGATTCTAACTGATGACGAAATTGTGGCTCCATCTCAGGACATTGATGGTGAAGGTGGTGATGAAGATTATGTGCCAACAACTACACCTAAAGTGGCTAAACAATACATCAACAACAAGGCGCCATTTCTTAGCGAAATCAGATGTTGGCGATGAAGTATTTTCTGCTTTGAACATGCTTGACAAAGCCATCGACAATACCCATGTACAAGGCTTGCGCCAAAAAAAAATTACAGATTTTTTTAAACATAAATTTTTAATGTGTATTTTTATTGATGTAATTATTGATTTATATATACATATGTATACATAATATGTAGCCATGCATTTATCATTACATATTAATGCAAATTTGTCTTAATCTCGTTATCATGTATTTTTTCTTTTTTTGCTCCCGATTATTGGTAACCTGCTAATTTGAATATCTCGATAATTCATATTTAACATTCAGTCCCTTGACAATACGAATTATCGGGATTCTACTGTATAAGAAAACAACACACACTACAATAATTCATAAATAATATTCCAAATGATAAAAAAATAAACAAACATATTTTTTTATTAACCGAAGTAACAAGGAAAAAAATTTGCATTAAAGAACAGAATTTGTAGTATGAATGATAAAAGGATACAAGAAAATCGAGCACCTTAAAAAAAAAAGGGTCTACGGTAATTTAGAATTTCATAACAGGAGTGCTAATGCGTTATATTTCCTTGAACTACTGGCATAATCAAAATCAACAATGGGCTTTAAAAAAACATGCTGAAACTGCTCCCCCAAAACGAATGGCCACAGGAGTTAATTGGATAATTAATTGAGCATGTAACAAAAATCTTGGGTTTAATGAAGAAATGCTTGAGAAACCTTCAATGAATGAAAGTATCAATGCCAAGGGGTCTAAAGGAATTATTTAAATAAAGTTAGGTTTCAAAATGATTTGAAAACATTAAAAATATAATGCTTGATTTAATACAAACATCAAGATACCTTAATTATCAAAAGACCTTAATTTTTGCAGTTTGAGGTTAGTATTAAAAGGTATTTGTTATGATTTTCAGAATTAAAAAAAAAATTAAAATATTTACTCTTATTCAGCATTTTGGAAAATAAGACATTTTAACTGGTATAACTTCTTTTAACCACTGGAGTTGGCAATATTTTACAAATTAACAAATATTTCTATAAGCAAACAAAGTAATCAACATTTTATCCCCTTACTCATTCCAAGGGGAATGAAGACAACTTCGTATTAAACCGATTTTTATTAAAAATGTTTCACTGTATGACTATTAACTTATGACTAACAATTTACTAATTTATCTAATGCAGTGTATTAGATTACAGTATTTTTTAATTTTATTGCTCTAAAAACTGAATTATTAGTACATGTTTGTGATCTTATGAAAGTGTACCTACTACTGACGATTGATGCCAGATGTTTTAAAACTATTTTAATTTAATTCCCATACCCCCTTTCCGACTCAAAACATTTGGATGATCTAGATTTTGGTGCTGTGACAATTTTTATTCTCACTGTTACACAGTTTCTGTTAGTTTCCTCTGAAATTTAACTTTATTAACACTGCGACCTTCCACCAACAAAAAATTAGTCTTAGAGTTCCCATAGTGCTTTTATAACAAGGCGCAGACACTTCTAGCCACTTGGCAAGGCACATTAAAGTGCTGGAAGTTCTCATCCTCCCAAGAAAAGACAACCATCATGTACGGGTGATTGTGATCGCCGAGGGTGAATTCATAACCAAATCGATTTAGAGTGTCTTCTATATGTATGATGGAACCTAGAGAATACCACGAGAACATTCCCCATATCATAAAACTGCCCCCTCCCCTTCCCCTCAAGTGACGGCCATCAATGGATGCAGGGTGTCGGTTATCCTAAATTTATCGCCAGACATGCTGATATCCATCCATCCTATGCAGCTGAAAACGTGACTCATCGGAAAAGGCTACTAGTCGTCAATCAGCAGCATTCCAGTCGCATTACTCTCGAGAAAAATCCCAGTCGTTTTCATCGATGCACCTGTGTTAGTATGGGTGCAGTCACCCTCTGTATACTCCAGAACCCCATTCGTAGAGTTCGCTGAGCTGTTGCAGTAAACACATGTCTAGATGCCCTCTGGTTCATTTGGATGGTGAGCTGTTCCACTGTGACCTGTTGGTTGGTCTTCGCGCACCATTGTAGTCGATGTTCACCTCGGACATCAATGGTGCATAGTACTCTGCAGTTTACATGATGGCTATTCCAAATTGTGATATTCGTCCACTCACTATACATCTTTACCACAAAGGCACAAGAACAGTTCACAAACGTCGCTGTTTCCGAAATGCTGCCCCCTTTGGTACGAAAGCCGATTATCATCCCTTTTTGCAACTCGGTTAAGTTGTTTCCCTTACCCATAACATACAGTTTGGGCTTCTAAGACTTTCTACTTTTGAATTTTTACATAACACTCTTAGCAACAGGTACATTCTGTCGCTACTACCGCCAAATCAGTGGGGGATAGGGATCACGCCCTCTCATCGCAGATGTCCCAGCTTAGCACCTGAGTTGACCAGATTCAAAGCTCCAACCTGATTCACAAGTAACACAAAGAGAATCCTACCACAAGATTCTGGGACCCTCATACTCAGATACCAAGCATGTGGTCTGGCCATGGTTCTACTCATACACCCAGTGATCGCCAGGCTACAACCAGAGCTGGTTGCCTCTCACTGCCCAGTATTTCTTTAAGAGGAGGAATCTCTCCAGACCTCCTCCAGCATGCGTAGTTAACCAATACCAGCATGAGTACAACCCCTATGTGATCGGAACACCAGAGAGAACCTCTGGTGGTGCCGAACCGATCAGCTCATGCTCCCACTTATATTCCATGGCACTAGTGGGTTTTCAATGACCGACCGCTCAATCTAAATCCAGCACCAGGCGAATATAGGAAACCCCTTTCTCCCATCAGTGCACCAGGAGGCACAACCAACCTTTGAGAACACTCCGGTTGTGGATGAGGACACTTTAAACCCTTACCGGGCATAAGCCTTACACCTGTTACAGACCAGTTTCCCGCCCAGTATCCAACCACTGAAATGTCCACCAGAGAAAAGAGGGTGAACAGCGACGAGTGTGGAGTGGGAGACACCCCTGGACCCTCTGTGGTACACAGGCCCGTGAAGAGCCACACAGATTAGAGCAACTGTTGAACCCAGGGTGTCAGCTAGGACCATAACCACCTGTTTGCTGGATGCTGGAATACGATCAAGGGTGCTGCTGGCCAGTCTTCCTCTAACACCTCATCACCATGCAGCTCGCATTGGATGGTGTCGCGTACGACAATGAGAGCAGAGTGATGACAGCAGATTCTGCCTTGGTGCCAGTGACACTCGTTTCGAATGCAGTATCGACCAGGAGAGCGGCAATAAACAGAGTGTGTACTGCAACTATGTATAAGACTAACTACTGGCATCATGGTCTGTGAAGCAATAGCCTACAATGACTGCTTGCCTCTAGTATTTGTTGAAGGAACACTGAACAGTGAACACCACATCCAGAACATCATCCAGCCCATTTTATTGCTGTTCCTACAATGCCAAGGATATGTCCTCTTCTAGCAGGACAATGCTCATGCACACACATCTCGTGTTACCCAATGCTATCTCAAAGGTGTTCATCAACTCCCCTCACCAGAACGATCACCCAACCTATTCCCCAATGTACATGCATGGGACATGATGGGATGTCGTTTGGTGCAATCTGCAATACCAGCAAAAACCTTCACCAATTACAACTACAGGTGCAATTAGCACGGAACGCTATTCCCCAAGATGACATCCGACACTTTTATGATCGTCTCTATGAACGATTGCAAGACTGCAACGTCGCTAAAGGAGGATGCACAAGAAACTGGCATTGTTGTTCAAGACACTATGTAGCCTCTATCCATAGGTATTCCGACCCTGTGAACATTATCATCTGCAGCATGCAATCTGTATAATTATTCAATTAAACCTTCATTAGTGTGGAACCATTGCATCTGGGTGTTCATTTTATATTTTCCACCAGTGTATATCGTGAACACCAAAAAACAATCGATGAAAATAAAATACTTAGGAAACATAAATAACTAATAATGTTATTTTCGTTTTATAACATCTTAATTTCCATAACATAAAAAATTAATTAATGCTGTATGTTTTTCTAGACACAGTTTCATTCTGAATACTTATGTTTATGCTCAAATAACCCAACATTTCATTAGATCAATTCTTTAACATTGTTATTAATTGGAATATCTAATGTATTGATATTTACAAGGGTATTAATCGGTTATTGCACACACTTATCTTCACCAATATGCTTGGCCACATGTAAATTAAAATATATCAATACCATTATTGGGAAAGGCCCTCAGTTTCCAGGTAATCGTTATTTTGAGATAATAGTAGGAGTTAAATTTATTTTCCTTATTCATTTTGCGATTCTTAAAAACATAATGCTACGATCGATAACATCATAACCAATACTACTGTAGTACCACATATTTCAGTTTCTTCGTTTCATTTCTTAAAAGTGTATCAAACAATATTATTCATTGTCCCAAAAAGTTTGATAAATAAACGTAATATGTATGGCTTTTTTTTATTAAATTTATAATACACATAACCTTAAAACTAGTAACTACACCAGCTGAGGATTTTACTAATAGAATCAGATTTTAGAATCAGATTTTGTTGTACATTTTGACTAACCCTTAATTTTGTTACACTTCTAGCTCTTTTTAATTCGCTACAGTGTATGAGCTAAAATTATGTTCATATGTAAAATAAATAAATTTTAGTTGCTAACATTGTACAGTGATTCTTTGAAGAAAGATACATGAGGGTTTTTAATAACACTCTGTAACTTCATTAGGTTTTGGAGAGCTTACATATTAGTTTAGAAAGATCTCAACATGTATCACATGAGATTCTGCTGTGAATTCATAGGAGTGCTGTAGTCTCAAAGTGGACTACTTTTAATGAAAATATAAATTAAATATAATTTAATAACAAAACACACGAATTAATTATATATCCATTAGTAATAAATTACATCCTGAATTTACTACTTTACTGTGTGCGAATATCCTCTTAAAAATAAGCCAAAAGTTTAAGTTTTAACTTCAGACTAAATCATTTCATTTGGTTAAGTACCTAGTGTTTCTTGCAGGTTAATTATGTGGGGTTGAATTTTGATTATAATTTCATTTTTTTTGTATTTTATTTTATCCTAGCACATTTTTTTTTCTAACCTACCCTATTTCTAAATATTAATTGTACGTACGAGGCAGGTATGGGTTCAAAATGCGTCCCAGGCCTAGGCCCCATACACTTACAGGAGGGAATTGAATGCAAGGGGGTGTGCATCGCGGCAGAGAGGGATTAAGGCAGCCATGGCCGCAATTGGGGCCATGAACTGCATCCCTGTGTGTACCTATAGCTGATGCTATTGCTAAGAAGGATGAGGGGAAAACCGGCATAAGCACCGTAAAAACCCCTCCCAACAGGAAATAAGTTCAAACTTGTCCATACCCTATTGAAAATGCTACATGAGACAGCTGGTGTGAATTCCATGTTCTTTAATGTGAAGTTGAAAATCTAGAAGAGTGGGGCGGAGCTTGTGGGTGCAAGCGCCCTTGAGATTGAGTTACTGTCAATATTTCTATGCAGGTGAGCCAGCACAATAATATTGACAGTAGTAATTTAATGCAGGGCCTCCCTGCTTCTCGTCAAGTACGTCGGAAAACTGGGAAACTCATGACACCTGCTCCATCTTCGCTCATCCGTGCCAACATCAGGGTCTCCATGCCGTGTGTGAATGTGAGGAGAAACGAAAGGGGAGCCACCCTCTCCCCATCCTCCAAAATAGTCCGTCGGTCTTGGGTGAGTTAGAGCTCGGTGGGACATCCGGGACCTACCAGTGATGGGGTGAATCCGCTGACCCAGGAGTGAAGGCTGACACCAGGATGCTTCCAAGGTCCGATGCATTCCATTCCATTCCTCACGCGTCCGCAGTCGACAGTCCGCAGAATCCAGTATTGAGGATCACTACACTTCGCATCTTTCAGCACCTTGAGAGCCCCCTCCCCGCCTTGATTGTTGGGCTGCCTCCAGAACGATGCGCTTAGCCATCTCGTACTGAGCTACCCAGGTTCCCGACGTCCACAACGACAGCGCTTTCGCAAAGGCTAGTTGGTTCATGGACTGGTATTGAGGTATTCCCAGCCACCCCCGAGCCTGGGGATCCCCTATCAGCTACCTGGGGACGTGACGAGTTATGAAGTAGTCACCACACCCAATAATGAAGTGCCAAATTTTCCAAGGGGAAACAGTGACTTGGATCTAAGGATGGGCCAGACATTTACTTTCATGTAATGTGTTCCATCGTTTCAGTTCCAATTAAGTAACATATAACAGAAACGTGTTATTTTTCTAACATACTTCTGTAAAACCTTTCTCGCCTGTCCCGACATTCTGGGAAATTATGATTATGTTTTTCATTGTTCCAAAGCTTGGCATTCAAGAAATAATGTTCGCGCATGCACACAGTTGCAAACCAAGACATTCCGAAAATAATTTTTATGCATGTCAGTATACAAGCATTGGTTAAGTGAGGCAATTCAAGACATTCCAAAAATAACGATATAAACAATGAAATGTGTTACTCATGTAACACATTACTAAATCGTAACAGTTTATTATAACCATAATGTTAAATAACACCCAACTTTACTCGGGATCATTTATCAAACGCGAGAAGCATTGTTACACTGACGAGAAAGTAAACGGTATTATTATTAGGGCCATTGTTAAAAATTTTTCGTGTGATAGTAAAGCCATCGTGGAAGAAGTATCAAGTATAATAAATTGCGAGTGAAGAGATTTGGGTGGCTTCTACTATCGAGGTCTCGAGTGCCTATAGTATTGCTAGTTATCCTGACATGGAACAGCCTGTTAAAGGATTGCGAGTAAAAAAGGAATTTGTGAAAATGTAAATAAAAATTATATACAAACTGCAGAGTGCTATTTATGAGATAGCCATTTACATAAGTAACAAACCTAAGTTTTAATATGGAAAATATTTAATTTAATTACTATTCATTTCTTATTCATTAAATACGAAACATTACAATTAAATGGACTTACAATAGTTCTGCACTGAAAATGAAACTTCTTCCTAGCTTGACACACAATTAAATGGACTTAAAATGGTTTTGCACTGAAAATGAAGCTCCTTCCAAGCTTGACATACAATGGAATGGACTTAAAATGGTTATGCACTGTAAATGCAGCTTGAAGGCAAACATGCACTATAACATTGCAATATATTTAAGTATTATTAACGAATTAAATGACATAGAGTGGTTCATCATCTTCGTTGTCAAAAATATTGTTACAGTTCTGTTGGTTTTGTCCTGATCTGGTGTTTACAATAACAAGCAAGTGTTTGAAGCAAGCATGTCGACTCTTAGATATTAAGGGTAATGATTCCATCATATATTTTTTTCTTCTTTTGCGTTACTAGTTTTTGATGCGGACAGTTTCTATTGTGCAACAACTGCAAGAGAACAGAATGGATGTCGTTTACTTTTCGTGAGATGTACCGAATATAAATCTATGTCAGATTTGTGTATTTATTTCAATTTAATGGAAAATATTGCTTCCCTCTCAAATTTCAACCACTTCATTTTCATCCAGTTCACAGCCTTGCAATCAACACTGCTCTTTCGTTTGTTACAGAATGTTCAAAAGACTGAGTAGAAAAGAAATCGTCATGTTGAATCACATTCACTTGGAATGGTTTTTATTTCCCGCAGTTTTCACTATATCGGCCCAATCATCAAACGAAAACATTTTCCTTTGCATATGTGCTTCTTTTCAACTAACCCCAAATCAGAATCAATAAGAACATACGAATGTCCGGATTCAAGAAATTTGTGATCAGTGATTTTAGTCGTGTTGTTTGATTTGTTAATGTACTTCAGGAGAGCTAACGCCATTTTTATATTGCGGTTTTGTCCTCCACAGTACGGTGCCTTGATTACCACATTTTACGGTTGGGTCCTGGTGTGAAATGCCTAACGAAGCATTTACCTAAGAAAGACACCACAGAGTTCATTAACACCAGGCCGGAACCGAATTCAGCAACGACAGAACAATGGCGCAAAGACGCCACAGAAGTGCTGGAATATCAAAACGGCAGACTGAGAATGATTGCAGTAATCAGGTGAGAATGAACCTCACGACGTTCGGCAACAGGAGATCCGCTTTGCTAGTGCTGATCTAAGAGCATTTTACTTAAGAAGAGCAGTCAACATGGAGTAGCCCACCGCCGACGCACAAGGGGAATCAATCAAATCACAGTACGTCAATAGTCACGTTGTGGGGCGAGAAGTGTGATATAGGCGTCTACGACCGAGAGGGGTCGTCGTCTCCTTCGAACTTCAGCCGTGACACCAGCTGTTCCCGGGGGCAGCGTCCGTCAGCGGTTCTGGGTGCAAGGCTAGGGTGAGTTCCGTTCTTATTATGTGATCCTCCTTTTTAACTAATACCTTTCCTTAAGTCCTTCCCTTAACACTTCCGTTGGACTTCAATCTTTTATTGGATATCATTGTATGCTCTTCTAATTTTAGATCAAGTAAAGACTTTATTAATCATTTCTACAATCCCTTTTACATATCTGAGCTTATCCCTGTTTTCCTTAAACTTAACTTATTCTAAGAGTGTTATGAGCCACCAAGGCTCATAACACGCCGCTCTGAACTTCGGGAATGATGAAAAATGGTGGACTCCATGATCCAGAGCGACTAATCAAAACATAGATAGAAAATCAAGAAAGACAAATAATTCACAAATGAAGTGTTTTATTTTGATAGTTGGAAAGTGATAATTTATGCCATAATATGTACGTAAATAATTAATAAACATAAAGAAAAATATTTTTTAACAAAAAACATAAAATAAATTAACAGATAAATATATAAACATTACAAAATTTTCAGATTATAAAGTGTGTTCTAAAACTCAAAGTGATTAAATAAAAACATTAACCATACCTATACCACGTCCCAATGGTAAAAAAAAAAAAAATTTGGTGAAAGGCCAAATGAATAATAAAATGATTAAAATAATGACATAGACATGAAACAATTGCCAACACAACTGGCACACTGTCTGTATTGTTGGCCCCAGAGTAGTGGCTCTAATAACACGGAAATGATGCAATGTGCCGAACTACATCGGTGTCATAAATTTTATTTCCAGGTACATTATGACCTCTGGCATCACAAATAGCATACATTTCATTTTTAGACATACATCAGTACACACATCCACCAATAATTTGAAATGTGTTCAAAAATATTTCTTACACAAATTAGCAGTTATGTCTTGGACTCCCAAGACTTGCTTTGTAACCTTTCAACCCATCTGTTTTTCTCAAAACACTTTTCGTTTGAAGCAATCCTCTTATAAACACATTCTGCCTAGAAAAATAACCAAGTACCCAAAACGGCCCGAAAAGATTTTCTCTCTGCTCACAACTAATTTTAGATGAGCACTTGATTCTACACTGGCAGTCTATATTATTGAATATTTTACGAGGCATTTCGCTATGGGTTGTGNGGGTGGGTTTGTTGACAGCGCCACGTTAATACTCCTAATACGTCACGCGTCAAGCTACATAAGCGAAAATGCTTTCTTGTGTGTTGAAAAAAAAAAAAACAATTTTTTAGTGAAGAGATAATAGAATCTAAGTATGGGATAAATACAGATATTCTGAAAAATTCTTCCACATTTTCAGATAGTTGATTTGATCTGTAAGTCTGTTATGCCACTACTCGAGGACGCTTAAATTCAACAACCAGTTTTTCGCAAATTTTTTCAGCTTTCTCGAAAATGACCGCAAACTCCATAGAGACATTATCGCGGTGAGATTGAAGCACATCAGTTAATTTATTTACGTGATCGTTCGTGTATCGCCTTTATATTCATATTTACTTCTTGCAATTGATTGCACACGGGTTCTAGTTTGGCTGAATAGGCAGCAATTACTAAAAGTGTCACAATGTATGTTGGAGTAGTTGCAGTCGTGTAGAGCTGATACGCTTTGGTTTTCATTGTAGAGTTCGGCGCGTCCTGCGAAAGTTCTTCTAAAACTTGTACAAAAATCAGAAAATTTTCTGAAAATTTTCTGATACTTTGCTGTTCAACGTGTTTCACAAAATAGAGGTATATTTGGAATTTTATTCCGCCGCAATGTACTCTCTCTAAAAAAAAAGGTATAATGTCCTTTGTAGTCCCAGCAGTATTTCTCACTTCACTGACAATATTCAGGTCATTAATGACAAGATTCAATACATGGCTTGCATAGTGGAAAAATAGGTTGAAGGATATTTATCATTAATAATTTTCTGAACACCACCTATGTGACCTGCCATTGCAGCACACTCGTCGTATCCTTTGCCAACAAATTTATTTAAATCAAAATTACAATTTTGCAGGAAGCGAATAATAGTTTCCGAAATGGCTTTTGCGCTCAATTCTTGTACCGGTACATATCCGAGGAATTCGTCACAAATTATTGGTTTTTTATCATCTTTATCATAATGTAGATAGCGAACACCAATCGATAATTGCTCTGTGCCATTAATATCAGCAGTCTCATCAGCCAAAACCGAAAAAGCCGAAGTATGTTTCACCTCCTCAATTATTTTGCTTTTCAGAACATCGGAACAAATTTCAATCAATTCGTTTTGAATTTGATGCGATATGTATAAGGAATTTTTTGCTCCTGATTCTAAATGATTCTTCAAAATCTCGTCTCCCGAGTCAACTCGAAAACGTAGCAGGTCTGGCTTAGTCCCCTTCTATCCATGATATTTTCAAATGTATTTGACGAAGCCAGTGCGTCACAATGCCACTTACTTGTCGCACGAGACTGTGCAGCTTCATGAAACTTTTGATATTTGAGGCAAGGAGAAACTATAAACTGTCCTTGTAGACCGCGCTGCACTGGAGGCCGAAATAAAACACATATCCTACACAGCGGTTCCTTTGCTATAGCTGAGTAGGCTAACCATGGATATGTTGTAAGCCATTCATGTCGGAAAGCTCGTTTAGCATCAAGGTTAACGTCATTTTTAAAATTGTACGTTTTACTAGGGTTCCAAGGATGTCTTAGTAATTTCAAACTTAGATCATCATTGACTTGATAACCGAGGTCCAAACACAACCCAATATCCAATAATGAATTACTTGTGCTCCTGCTAGAAAAATCGAGCGATGCATCTGCTTGAAAATCTTTACATGCAGACCTATACGAAAAAAGGATTCTTATATAATAAATAAACTAATAAATTAATGCATTTAAAAAAAAATCTAAAATATTTCATGAAATGAAATGATGTATACTTTACCAATTTTTGTGATAACAAATCAGTTAACATTTAAGTAGTGATTTTAAAAGTTTTTATTAGTTGATAAAGATTTCGATTTTTAATGTATATTTTTATAACTTCTATACATAATCACTCTAAAGAAAATAATACAAGAGTTTAAATAATGAATGATAAGTTGCAAATTTAGTTGAGACTTTTTTTTACTATGTTTAATGGGTACTGGTTACTATTTTTTTTCTTTCAGAGAAGTACAACAAAAATGTGAAGTGTTTTCTGTTATTATTTCGTTGTTTTTTAGTCTTATTTTCCTCTGTGTGCGGATAGTAAAAAATACATTAAATGATTTGGGTAGAAACACCAACACAACACACCTAGACTATCTAGTCTGTCTGTATCTGGCCTGGATGTCTTTATATGAGGTTAATCATTTCATCAGAATGATGATTACGTTTTTTTAAACAAAAAACGTCTTATGTCACTCATAACTTGAACAAAAATTAATAATATACACAACAAATTACCTAAAAAGGACTATAAATAGAGTCGCTGTTTAAGCAGATTTATTATAGACAACTCATTTGCGCACTATAGACAACTACAATTATTAATAGGTACAATTAGAACAGCGTGAACTGACGCGGCCGCAGGCGGGAAATCCCCCGCATCAGTCGCGTGGCACCTGGGCACAGAAGAGATCAAACAAAATGTCAGGGAACTTTTTACTGGCCTAGCTTAACACGCAGTGTCAGGCATTTTGTGCCACACTGTGTCATATGTAATCGGTACTAAGCACATATAACATATGGTACACAACAATGTAAACCACATGACCCACACAATCCTCTTGAAACTATTTTCTTTGACCTTTCCATATATACACATGAAAACTGGCCAAATTTATATTGNTCGGTCCATATATACACATGAAAACTGGCCAAATTTATATTGAGATGGTCGCTGACAATTTCAATAGATGGGTTGAGCCATGTACAGTGCCGAGTGCGCATACCAAAAACATGGCTACTGTACCGGAGTATGACTTTTTCCCCATGCTGGAACCACCCACAATAAGTACTAAGGGATAATGGCCCCCCAGATTCCTGGGCATTATTGGTGGAATTTGTGTACTCACTGGGGTATGCCTCACCGGAAGCAGCACGACAGCTGGGCCGGCCACCTGGCTGCTTCCTCTTCGCCCTCCATAACCGCATTAACACTGCCACTAGCAATTCACATGCCAACATCTTAGCAGATACCTATGTATTTTTGGCAAGTTAGCCATTTTACCTCAATTTGCATTTCAGAGAAACCTGATTTTGGCATGTGTGATTCAAGCCAAATTTTCAATGACTGGCACATACTTACTAATGGGAAATTTGTAGATTGAATTATGTTTGTATGTGGTCATGGTAAGCATGTGGCAATTTTTATTAATCGAGCTTGCTACAGACTTGACTTAGAGACTAAATAGCTTGATTGAGCTTGATTCAAACTTTTTGGTTTACAAAACAAGCTTGATTAAAGCTTACAGGCTTGATGCGACAGCCTTGATTCATGCTTGACTTGAGCCGATTATGCTATTAGGGTTGTTGGGCCACAACTTTGCTTTGACTGGCGAGTACAATATATACCAGGCAAGTGAGTATGATGAGGTCATTGACAGCAATGTGAGGTGGTAGAGAGAAGGAGAGTGTGCATGTGCAAAAGTAAAGGTAAATGTAACAATTGTTACCAACCACCAACTGGCCACCACCCCACCTATGCCAATGCCAGTGGGTTTACATCCATTTACTCTCCCAGTTAGGAGCCTGCAAGGACTACTGCGCGGGACAGTCTGCGAAGTGGAGTGGACTGCACCGGGTCCTACAGGCATTGTGTGTCACCACCCACTTTTTACAGCTCACTCGGCACAGATACTCACGAGTGGACAGAGACAACTTGTATCTAGCACCAACAGGCAGTGCCATCGCTGATGTTACTCATGACACTCCCTCTGGGGTCGTATGCCTTCAAATTACAACACAGTTCGCCATGACAGTGAGCAGGAGGGCAACAATAAAGAAGTGTGGTCGCCTACCAGTGCCTCCCTGCACTATTTTACCCCCAACGATACCTGGCATTGGGACAGGGATCATTGTAAGGAGGAGACAACAATAGATGATGTGTCACTACGAGATGTCATCATCTCCACACTTGCACCACCATCACAGCAGCAGTATGAACTGCCTGTGTATTGATGCCTGCTATTATGACGACCTTCCAATGTGGCATCCAACAAGCTTGATGATCCCTCCTCTTTCATCTTGTCAGCCCAAGGTGGCACTCCTAGCACCTGATTCACTGTTGACATCATCGGACCGCCCCCTAGAGCCACCCACTGCTGATGAAAGGGTGTTGCATCAGGGCAGTGGCACCATAGCAAAGGTGTCTGCATCAGCAAGGGGGACACCACAGGGTGACCAAATCTCTCTCTCACAGCGAGCCTGAGTCGCTGTCAGCAACGACTCACTTCGTGGGATGCAATCTCTGTGAGTGATGGCGACAGCGAGGACAACGACGAAGCCTACTCACCGACTCCATGCCATTGCAAGGGGCAGCATAAAAACTGGCAAATTGTGTACACCACACACAAAGATTTCATGACATCTCACACTGCCATGGGCTGCTCCCCAGAGTTCAGTCACCATAAAAACCATTATTACAATCAGCTATACCGGGAGTTAATGTTTGCGGCTGAATAGGTGCAGGGCTACTAAAACCCACTGCTGCACCTTGGATGCGCCGACCACAGATATAATCCAAAGGAGGGGTGCATTTAATGCACTACGACATCTTGCCCTCCAAACAGTCTGTCACACTATACACTCCGAAAATACCAAATGCACCTCGTGAAACGAACAGTGAGCTGGACCCACCTAGAGAGTGGGAATGGAAATGTTTTGTGTCCATGAAACCAGCAATAAGAGCATTTTTCTTGTGCGATTCCATTACTAAATTTAATAAATGAGTAAAAACATTAGAACATGTGGAAAGCATTGCAAATGACACAGGAAATTTACTTAATAATACCGGTGTGTAAATATTAATTTTGTTTTGTTTTTTTTACATAATAATGGTAATGCCACTTTATTAAAAAATTTATGTAATCTTTATATTTTAAAGTTCAATGTGGCATCATAATTTTCCTAGTGTTTTAAAATGCCTTCGCAAGTGAGCTGTTTAACTTTTGTAAGTTTATATAGTTTAGATGTGCGTCCATCATGATATCCACCCAGCCATGTGCTTTGCCCGCCGGTCTGAAATACGACTTGCATGATGAAGGCAGGGATTGCACCCTTCTAGCACCTTTAACTAACTTTTGCAAGAATTATGTAACATATAATAGCTTCAACTGCCTGGAATATTTTATTTTTTGTGCCTGAGCAGCTCCCTCATCTCCCTGCTGATTAACACTTCTCGGGATGGCTTAAGTTTCACATTTATTTACACTGTAGTCATGTGGGCCACTTGTCCACGACCTTTCGTGCCATTTAACCTACCAGGCGGGCCTAGAACCTGGATCCACATTATTTATGTAGCATCATTATGCAGTAAAGTGTTTGTACATCGTAAATATACATATATTCTCAAACTTCGTAATTATTTCAAGTACTACATTTGGGCATGGATGGGCACAGGACCCCATAAACCCACAAACTCTTAGGTGTGCTCTTAATCTTAGATAGTTTTCAACCTAATTTGGTTATATTCATGTCAGTCATCTAGGTCAGCATGTAATATCTCTGCAGGTTGCAACACACATAAAGGCCTTTTCACACAATCAAATATTTAGTCAACTCTATTTGTTGAACTAAAAATTACTCAATTTGTCCTTCAATGAGTTGCATTCAAAAAACTTTCAAGTCTCCACAAGAAAATTTATCACAAACTTTTTAATGAAACCAGTTTTCACAAAATACGAAAACCAAATTTTTAGAAGTATTCACTATTCATGCACGACACTAAAATAATTGGTTAAACAAAAAAATGTTCTTCATTTTATTGTACATTTTATTTTTTTAAAATTTGCATTCTTATTTTGTAAAAAAACTTTAAATGTTTGCAAACAGCTCTATTATTATGTGATTATACACTGAAGAGCCAAAAAAACTGGTACACCTGCCTAATATCGTGTAGGGCCCCTCGAGCACGCAGAAATGCCGGAAGACGACATGGCATGGACTCGACTAATGTCTGAAGGTATGCAGGAGGCAATTCACACCACGAATCCTTCAGAGCAGTCCACAAATCCTATTTGCGCCAATTTGAGAAAGGGTTGCACGTCTGTCACGATTAATGATTCTGGTCAGTCGTCGTTTGTCCGGTTCTTTCACGATCTTTTTCGGCCGCAGCGATGTCGAAGATGTGATGTTTTACCAGATTCCCGATATTCACGGCACACTCGTGAAATGGTCGTACGCGAACATCCAAATGTTATCGCTACCTCGGAGATGCTATGTCCCATCTCTTGTGCGCCGACTATAACACCACTTTCAAATTCACTCAAATCTTGATAACCTGCCATTGTAGCAGCAGTAACCGATCGATCTAGCTGTTGACCGCATCGCGTTACTCTGATTGGTTCCATACCTCTGTTATTTGCACACGCACGCCTATACAGTTTTTTTTGATCTTCAGTGTATTAACTCATACTATCAGGAAGGTTGTGATAAGTGAATTAAATTTTGTATTCAAGAAAATATAGAATATGCTCGAAACGAAATCTCTAAGGAAAACGAGAAAAGAGAAAATGACCACGATTATAAAAAGGCCACCATTATGAACATTGTATGATGTCATATCGTATTCAACGAATTTAATTTAATAAAACTTGAAATTAATTTGACGGAAAATTTGATTGTGTTAAAGGGACTTGAGTTTTATCGGCATGATGGAGCCATAACAGACCCTTGGTGAGGAGCTAAATAATATCATATACAGTGCAAGGGATAAGTTTATATCAGGGTGGTTAGCCACGCGACCCTTAGAGCAGCAGTATTATCACATGTCACCCCCTTTCGCCGATAACTGTCACCTTTCCGGGTAATTCTACCTTCTCCACAACACCCTAATTATCCATAGCACTGTCACTGCTTCTCGACCCATACTTTTCCTGCCCCATCAACAGTCCAAATACAGCTAGTGCCAATTGTATCCTTCTTTTCTTTTTAAATGACTGAAAAGATGCTCGACAACATTACTATTCATGTTTCTGCTTAAGATGAAATGAAAGCCACCTGATACTAAATATTCTTTAGATCATAAAGTTTACTCAGTTGTAACAACTAGAACATCATACATTATTCCACTTAATTTATTGTGTTTGCTAGTTGATATCTAAGTATTTTCCATGCATGGCAAAATAAATAAACTACCAGCAAAGATAGCCTTTCATCATCTGTGGTGAACACTTTTTTTTCAGTATTTCTTGACAAATATGCCCACTTTGTATTAAAAGTGTCATGTATCTCGCACCTTTTTCTGAAGTTTTCCAAAAATTCAATTGTTTCAACAAAGTTTTCATTTTCCTGAACTAATTCGGGGGTAACTGTAGCTAGGGTTTTTAGTGCAGCAATGAGAAGTACTGAAAACAGATTTTAGACTTGTTGCCTATTCGTTTTTTTATGTTTGAAGGATAAATAACTTTTCTGTTCAGCGAGCGAACAAGTTCCACCACATCATGTTTCTGTGCATCATACAGTTTATTCGTGTGTTATTCATATCATTTTACCCTTTTGGAGAAAATCTTTTTCAAGAAATAGAGAACGAATATTTTTTAAAACTTAAATCAAAACATAATAATATAACTCTGTCCTCGTCAACATGGTGCGGTATTTCGAGTATTATTCGCCTAATTACTACATCATATTTATATTTACAGACAAGTTATCTCTGGCAATCCACAGTACCTTCAACCTCAGCAGTTACTAGCTAATGCTAACAGAGACCTGTCAATTGTCGTGTGAAATATAATGCCTCAGGAATTCAGAGAAATGCAAAACATAAACTTCTATCTTCTACTTTATCACTTTCAACCAATCCCTCTAGTTAGCCTCGGTGTAACCAAGAAATTGACCATGGTAACGATCGTACATTACTTTTTCTTTTATTGAGATCTCATAGACTAACAGAGATACTAAATTTCCTTCTGCATGGTACAAATTTCTGACCTTCATAAATAAGCAGTGTTTAACAAGGCCAATTATACTAGTTTTAGCACTGGCACAATCAGGATAAAATTTCAAAGTTTTCTCATGGGGAGGTTAAAAAATTAATAGACCTGATGAAACAGTATCCAGCTGTGCTTTCCTGTGCCAAAGGACACAAATTTTGATTTTTGTTTCACCATAAACAGCATGATGTTTCCCATAACTACAAGCTTGTTCTAACAAGAAATGTATGTTTAGTTCATCATTTATGACATCAGGCTTTTGGCATAACACTATACACAAAAATCCAACGGATTTAAAACTGGTGTTCTAGGATGCCACAGAATAGGTCCTCTACCTATCCACCAGCCACCATAGTATCTGATCAAATATCATCTTACATGTGGAAGTAAATGTGCTTGTGCACCATCGTGTACAAACCACACCTTCTGGCGTTGCTGCTATGGTACGTCGTCGAGCAACATTGGAATATCGTCCCACAGAAAGTGCAGGTACAATTCTCAATTTAGCCTCAGTGATAGGAAATGTGGTCCAGTTAGACAGTCGCCGAGTATTCCTACCCAGACATTGAATGAGAACATTTGTGTATGTCAAGCCTGTTTCATTGCATTAGGATTGACTGCATCCACACGTGACAGTTGCGGAAATTTAAAATGCCATCATGGGTAAACTCAGTTTCGTCTGTGGGTAGTAACATTTCCCCCCTCATTTTGATCAATTGGTGGTGCATTTTAGTATGCAATGTAAACCATTTCTAAAGCAGAAACCATTTTTTCCTTAAGAGAATTTTATACATATAAAAAGTCACCGTCTGTTACCATTACAAGATAGTCCATCGCTGCTCGCTGGTGGGTCATGACTACGACCGGCGATACTGTTGTCGTACCACCTCCACCAACGTCAATACCAGCGACGACATATCGTAGGGGTGCGTAGTACATCATGAGTTCAC
Source organism: Clitarchus hookeri (assembly GCA_002778355.1). Taxonomy (NCBI): domain Eukaryota; kingdom Metazoa; phylum Arthropoda; class Insecta; order Phasmatodea; family Phasmatidae; genus Clitarchus; species Clitarchus hookeri. The sequence continues at coordinate 74,290 of NQII01007502.1, forward strand.
TGGAGCAGAGCAGCTACAGGCGGGCCTAATCCACTATCCTGCATAGAAACAGCCATTGGGTTGGTGGCCACCACCGCTGAAAGTCAACAGGTACCACCAACACCAATCGAGCCTTACTGCCAACCATGTAGCGAGTGATAAATTACAATAACCCTAAATTCCAGTAACGCTGGTTATATCCGATATGTTCCTGTGTAGGGGGTGTTGTGCAGGAGTGAGCTATAGGGTCGTTTCTATATATGCAAGGAAATGGAAGTGCAGAAGAGACACAAAGTTAGAATTTAAAGTAGTAAAAACAGCTATTTTTGTAAGTCAGTTGACTTAGTAAATTAATAAATGTGTTTTTAAAGCAACGAGACGAATGCTATACATTAGCTAATTTCACATGTACAATTTAAGAAAGGTGATTAATTTTTTTGATTTGCCCCCAGGAGCTTATAAAAAAAACTCAAAAAAGAACTAACATAACATGCAAGTAATAAAAAAGCACGTTGAAAATTTTGTTTAAATACTAGAAGGATTACTGTGTATATGTAAGTTGTAATTATTAGTGTAGAAGGGTTTTTGCAAACTCCTGTGAAGATATGGTAGGCACAAGTCGCCTTCTGCATCCATCATTGAGTAGTATCGACTGCAGATTTGCTGGGGTAACAAACTGGTGCATCACTGCGATAGGCCATCATTCTTGCATAATTATGCTCTAGTATATCTAACTTTTAATTCTGTCTGCAATAGTAGTATATTGCCTCTTGTTTTACACCATTGTACGCACTTGTACGGCATGGTGCAAGGGAGTGTAGTTATTATGTTTGAGGGCATGGCCTACTCCACAGGTATGAGATAACCTCCACCATTTGGTGGGCCACTTCAAACTTTGTTCTTTCCTAGTGTTCATACACAATGCTGAAACGAGCTCATAGACGAGAGGGAGTTAATGTTTAATCATGCATAACATCTTACTGTTGCACGAACTGTGTAATTGGGACATTGTAAATGCAACTACAAGTAAACCATGTGTCTTTGTTCAAGTTGTAATTACTATTGATAGGCAGTGCTGCATCATAGTGTGAGGGGAAAGGTGCATGTCATGGCCTGAACAGTGGTGGTAGCAGTTCATGTTGTAGATTCTGACATCCAAACTATCTACTTTGTGTATATTAAATTATCGCAACCAAGGGGGCTTGCCACACCGACCATCTGCTCTAAGATCTCAGATCCCCATCCTAGCCAGTATACGTTATATAGTGCTTGCGAGCATAATTTCAAATATACGTCTCCATCTTCCCCCTTTGGCATGCCACCAGTCTCTTGCCAATCACCTTGCTGGCCAGCGACACCTCGTTGATGGCGACACTTAATGCCCAAATTCGTGGCAAAATTCGACCAGTGATGATAAAAAGATGATGGTACACCACACAGTACTACACATAACCACCAAATGGTTTTCAATACCATTGCAGGTTACATCCGAAAGCACATGTTGCAGCCATTGGCCGTGCTACATACCAAAAACCCTTCCAGGGATTATTGCCATCCCATAATTGAACAATACAGCCGAAGAGTGGGGTGCAAGAACACTCTATTTCCATGCACCATGTTTCCACTGAAGGGAGTGGTGTGATAATAGTGTGTGTTACTGCAAGATGTAGAAATACTTACTGTTGACATCTTTTGGGGCATTATGAGTAGGTTTAGCCGAACGGAAGAGTACCAGTGAAAACCTATAGAGACAGAAATTGTGACGAACATAGATACGACCAGAAGACAAGGTAACATGTTTGATGTGTAAGCAACTATATTCGAGGCCACAGTATGCGTGATGTGTAGGATGGTATGACACCAATGATGCATGCATGCATCAACAAATTGATAATGTTCGGAGAAAGGGTGTTCGCATGTATAAACAGTGCCAGTAGTCATGGTCAATAAACAAGGGCCGCCACCTACCTCAACTTCTGCATCCGTGAAGTAGCACACTCCAACAACATAATTGCGACAGCCGCAGGGATATCGCCGGGCACTGGGGTTGTCGCCCTTAGCGATCCTGAGCCAGCAGGACTGGCCATAGCCAAGGAGCGAGTGGATAGGGATGGCAGTCCAGGAGGAAGTGCAGTAGCTACCAGGGCATGCCTTTTACCACTGACAACCAGAATACCGACAGACAGATTACCGACAGACTGATTACCGACAGACTGATTACCGACAGACTGTATATCGACAGAGATTACCGACAGGCTGATTACCGACAGACTGATTACTGACAGACAGATTACCAGAGTTCGTAGGCGGGTTCACAGAAGACTTAGATCTATTCCTTGCACTGTTTGTAGAGAGACTGTACTGGGGCACCTCACAGCATGAGGAGTGGGCTGAAAGTATGGGTGCAAGCCTATGAAAAAAAGCATGCAAAAGGGGGTTGATTTGTCGAAGACAAGATTTCGCATGACAAAATTAGTGATGTGAATGGACAGTGTCACCAACTCCTGCGATTACTCGCGGCGACAAGGAACCATCACCTACTCTTGATTATACTAGAAGGGAATGGTAATTCGGTGACCAGCATAGTCGACAAACTGCCTAGTCATACATTTGTGTGTCCAGATATAGTATCGAGAAGCAATGTCTGCCAAGAGCCTGGCATCCTACAACTCGCCACCCACGATGGCACCGGACTCCAACAGAGGCACCACGCACCTCCGAATACAACTCTGTGACCAACAGAACCACAACACATCCATGATAGTCAATGGATTATGCGAGGCCATGTTCCTGGTACAGCTCAAAATGGAGAAGCAAGAATCAGTCAATGAGATAGCTACTCGCCAGGCATACCTGGGAGCCAGAGAGCGCTGCATGATCAACAACATGGTGGAAGAGGTATGTGCACCAACATACCCTGTGTTATATACATCGCAGAATGGGGTGCCACCCTAGTTTAGGGACACTGTTCAGAGGGCGTTTTCCGAACAATAGGATATATTCACATTTTCAGACTAACAGTGTGTCACCACAGCAGCTGAACACAATATCCCCACAGTAAAAGTGGAACCATAATACTAAAGGCCACGAGGGTATATGGGTTACATGTAGACTTCTGCCCCTTAGATCTGGTCAAAGAAGAGTGCCCCATCTGCACCAAGTAGCGTGGAAGAAGCTCTAGCGAGTGTGCAAGACACAGGCATGTTTTTATCCGGGTACTGGCAAGTGCCGATTTGCCAGGAAGTCCAAGGGAAAACCACCTTCACCACTCCTGATGGGCAGAAGTTATAGTTGAGGGCTATGCCGTTCGGCCTGATGTGTGCGCCCTCCACATTCCAGTTTACGAATGCCTGTATTCTGGAGAGCATGATAGGGAAATTCGTGACAGTGTATTTCGACGACATTATCATCTGGTCCCAAAGCTGGAACGAAAACCATGCGATACCTGAGCTTGGCAATAGAGTGCTTAGCCGCCAAACCACCTTGTTATTTTACCTCCCACATGCCACAATGGCAAGAAAGAAGTGGACTACCTGGGCCATGTCGTAAGCAGCACTGGGAATTACGCACAACCAATTATTTTAAGGAAAATCGCAGAAGCTGTGCCCTTACCACTAGAAAAAAATTGCAAATGTTCATCGGGATGGTCAACTGGCTACGCAACTATATACCACGATTCGCAAACCTAGTCACCCACCTCCCTAATATACTGTCCACTAAGTTCCAATTCCTCTGGATGGCAGAGGTCCAAAGAATGTTCCACGAACTCAAACAGCAGTTCACTAGATGCCATGACCCCTAATAGGATGCACCGAAATGGGCAGATCTATGTGCAGACAGACTCAAGCTTAATTGGAGTGGTGTAGTAGTAATGGCAGTGCCAAGTTCGACGAGGCAGAGAGACGGTACAACAGCAGTGGAAGAGAATTCTTCGTCATTTGGTCAGTGCGAAAGAATCGAGTGTACCTAGAAGGTCGACACTTTCTTCTCTGGACAAACAACGAATGTCTTACCTGGCTAGGTATATAAAAAATAAAAGGGGCAAACTTGTGAGATGGGCATTACTATTACAGTGATTTGGCTTTACGGTGGGGCGTGTGCTAGACCTAGTGAGCGAGTTACCCGACGTGTTGTCACATTTCCTCGAGGCCGTTGAAGTAGTGCGAGATGATGCGGATTACGAAATCATGTGGCCTCACCATAAACACTTGGAGAAAACCCAGCACCAGAACCAAACGAAACACTACCACCACAAGAAGACATGAGCCGATCCTCGAAACATGACATAGTGACTAGGTGGCTATTCCCAGAATCAGATGCGAGTAAAATTGAACTTATAATTAGTGAGCTAGAAGAGGGAAAGGAGCACATAGCGGGACCCCACCGAGTGAACTACTCGGACCCAGACCTGTCAATCCAGGATGCCCACTTCACAGTCAGCATCTAAGAACCCGAGGAGGACCTATGCTCACTGAGGCCACAACAGATGCGATGAGCAGAAAGGTGATTTTACCCAGGGGAAACTGCAATAGGAGAACAGTGGACGGTGGAGGAAACAACACCGGGTGTAAACATAATCCCTCAAAGTCCACAGCACAGCTGCAGAGTGCAAACAGTGGTTCTCACCAGCAGGGGGTGGTCAATTGATGCTGCAGGACCCACCCAGGCCCCATGGGCATGAGCAGATAAACACAGGGTACCAGCTGCGAGTGAGACCAAGCACTGCTGCAGCCCAGATGCCACCCCACCATCCAGGATTGGGAAGGGGAGAATACATGTTCAGGTTCGGGCTAATTGGGCGGTATGTTGTTGTACCCCCTCATACCACCTTATTAATACCGAACACATCGGATCATCAACACCAGCGATGGCATTCTGGAGCAGTGCAGTGTTCATCACGAGTTCACTGGAACAGAGCAGCAGTAGGCGGGCTAAATGCACTAGCTCGCATAACAACAGATGTTGGACTGGCATCCACCACCACTGTAAGGCAATAGGTATCACCACCACCAACCTAGCGTCCTTGTCTGCTACATGGTAAATGATAAGTTAGATAAACGCTAAATTCCAATGTAACACATAATGTGCCATATGTTGTTATGGGACATACTGTCGAGGTATTGCAGCTCTGGTATTATTGTGAATTTTCTGTTTGTTTACAAAATTTTGAAGCCCCACTATTATAGCTGTGTTTATAATATTTTTTAATCACCTATCAGAATTTTTTTTTAAAGAATATATTTTTGTTTAGACATACTTAAGTCTATGATTCTGAAGTATTTTCTCTTTGCACCTTAATTAAGGCAGGTATGAAATGTTATTAAGGATATGAACTGCAAGCAAAGAAAATTTTGTATGAATGAAAAAATTTATGTTAAATTTTTATTAAATTTTGTGGTATAAACTTAGATTTACATATTTTAAGGATCCTACCATTTCTGTTAAATTAGCAAGGAGACCCTCTTTCTGGCCATCAGACTTAGTTGTCCATTGTAATATTAGGGACGGCTGATCAACTAGATAGATTAAAATGACTGCCCATTCTAACATAGTTTCCAAGTGGGAGAAGTGTGGGAGTTCTGTAAAATTGCGTGGGCAAGAAAGAAGAGGCCCCAATCCCGAATTTTCTTAGTTTTTTGAGTTACAATCACGCCATCGCCGAAGCCTCACTGGGTGACGTCAACCAGTAACACTATACATATAAGTCCTCTGATGACCGAAAAGGTTTATCTTGAAAAAATGTTATGCCTTGTTCAATATTAAATGGAAATATCTTTTTTTTTTGGTTGAACTGAACTTTCCCTTGGACAAGAGCATACCAGAGGTATGTTCAAATTTTACATTGAACGCCAGTTGCAAGAGGGAAGTGCCTGTCTGCTCCCGGAAGTTGTTATCAGTTCTTGCGGATGTATATACTTTTGATTATTTAACATTATTCTTATGGGTGACGTCACCTTATCGCTGAGCTTCCGTCGTGGCAGCGCCTATACTTAGTGAGAGCTGCCGCGAAGTTTTGTTAGTAGTAGGCAAAGCGTGTTAGGGAGCAGTGCGTTTATAAAGACTTGTGAAATTCAATTAGTTTTCACAGCACCATGAGACGAGCATGTTGTCATAAGAGGAGATGTGTTTCAAGACCTGTTTTCAGGAATATCTGTTCTTTCGACTGCTATGTTATGAAGGATGATGTGTTTGTGAAGCAAGTTACTACGGCAGAAGAGAGTTTTGTTCTACTGAGTTTTACGTACAGGTCCGCTCTACAAGGAAATGCACACAATGTATCTGGTATTTCTGAGTTCTGCTTTTTCAGACATCCACACAACAGTACAGTGACTAGTGTTAATTATCTTAGTCAAATTGATTCTATAGAGCTAATAATTACAAATAGCGCTGTATCATAATTTTATTCATTACTATGTTTGTGAGAGAGCTGATATTTAAACTAAATTCACTTAATTCAGTCTCTTCAATCGTCGTGTCACAGACAGGTTTTTAGATTGTGGCATGTATGGGGTTCCAGGGGCGTTGATGTAGGTTCCCACCTTACCTGGCATACCAGGTTAAGGTAAAACCTGGTAAAGTTTCATGGCGCCATATTTCAATGAGAATGAGTTAGTCAGGGACGTGTGGTAGACGGCCTGGGTTCCTGGAGTCGTCTGTCGATATACGGTTCTTGGAGATGATGAAATTACCAGTAATTTAACACACGTAGTGGTTTCACTCTTTATGCTGGAGCGGTTGTAGGTCACCTCGCATACATTAATTACACTGCAATAGGGTGCAGCACCCTAAGTACCTAGAGGGGCGAAATAAATAAAACATGTTTACTTGCCCTCGTCGTACATATACACTAACACTACTATTATGTACCGATGCGGAACTGCTTCAAGGTCTGCCAGCGACCATTGCAAAACAAAGGGCCTAAACCATGGATAATTAAATGATGCATACATGTTATGTGTTAAGTCCTGTTCGAGATTACATGTAGACGGTGGATCGTCCCTTCGGCGCTAAATAAGCAAAAGGTTCCAGTTAATTAAATACTATTGAAAATGAAAGTGATTACAGCCAAACTGGAATCTGCCGAGGGGTTCCGCGCAGGGCGAAACTCCATGCTGCCGACCGGCCCGAGTGCTGAGGTCAGACTAACTCCATGGTGTCGGCTTCCGCTAATAGTGGCCCAAGCCGGCGCCAAAATAAAGTGGAAAAATATAATGTACCCTCTTATTACTAAATTAAGTGTTACCAAATACATGGTGAAATACATAATGGTGACGTACCCATAGTTAATTAAGTCTGTGACAGAGACGTTATGAGTAATTTCAAAACACTAGAGAAATGAAATTATTGCTTTACAGTCATGGTTAGCAGTCTGCTGGAAAGAAAATAAATAAGTCTATGAGAGCAGTATACAATCAAATGGGAACTGCTTGGTAAGTAGTAGTATTATTAACATAAACACTGCTGAAATTTATGTTAACACTCGTAAAGAACTGATACTAGGACTCTGGAACATTCGTTATATTACATGAAAATAACAAATAATCCCATTATAATATTAGATAAGCAATTAGGAATTGCTTGGTAAGTAGTAGAATTAACATAAATACTGATGAAATTTTACATTAATACTCGCAAAAAATGATGCAATGGCCCTGAAGCACTCATTAAATAATGTTAACATAACAAATAATGCTATGTAAAAATAATAGCAATAATACCTAAATACTGTTAAACATGTCAAGACAGTGCAAATTTTAAAGCTAAACACTAATAAAGAGTGAAAAATCATGCTATATGGCCAATGTGGACGTAAGACGTCGGCGGCAAAAGTGGGTCACTTTTGCGCTGAGATGTAAACAGGCTGAGTAGGTGACTGATGTAAACATGGAGCTGGTGAGCTCGAAGTTACACACAGACTTCCTGATGCCGGTGATGAACGAAATGCTAGAAGGGGGAGGGTGTGTGTGTCCTGTCTTTCCTTGTGCGCAGCGCGATGTTGTTACATGATTGGAGAGGGGGTGGGGGGAGTGGTTCCCACTGTACCACAATCGCACATCACCGAGGGCTAGGGTGATGGATGGCCCGTCGACGTTCCCCTGCCGTGTGGCGTCCGTGGTGATAAAGGCTTATGCTGAAGAAGGGGGAGAGTTTGGCGTGAGTCACAGTGATAACACAATGCCACTAAGGTCAGTGCTGTACCGCGAATAACTTTATTAACTGGATTGCAGTGCAGGCTTCCTGCTGCACTCCCTGGCCAGAATGATTAAAATGAACAGTAAGTGTTGGGGTGTATGTGAGCTAACGACTAGGTGCAGTATTTGTGCAGTACCGAGGCCATGATGTAAAATGAATTATGCAACTGTTCACACAGGTAGCGGTGATACTTTCAAATGCACTCTGAAATGCAATGTCTTCAAACACAAGAGGTTTATGGATGTGATTGCACCTCTGTCTGAAAAACTCTTTTTTATTGTCACGGTACAGTTCGCCACTGAAACTATTTCTGACATTAGCGCGCAGTTTGACACAAGGTTGAGGTAAGGACAAAAGACACAGTATGTGCTCTTGGTTGTCTCTTTGCTTACATGTCTGAAGTGCAGTCTGCTTGCAGCAGTGATGGCGATCATGAAGATGCCAGTAGCGCCAGTGAGCAGTGTCTCGGTGCTTGTGTGGCTTTTCCTTGTTGACACAAGCCAAGTGAGCAGGCGATAGAGACACATCCCGCACAGCTCGCTTGCAGGACAGCTAACAGTGGCGTGCGTGGTGTGTCGCAGCCTGTCTGACACATCGAGGTGGGCGGCAGACACGTATTGCGGCATCTGCAGAGGTGGGCGTGGTGCAGGGGTGAGGATGCGCAGAGGCGGCATCAGGACACATGGAGGTGGTCTGCGCGACAGCAGCTGCTACTCGCGCCACCCACTCTTCAGCAAGGATGCCGAAAACAGTGAAGCCCGCCGCCATAGGCAAAGTTGGAGGCGGCATCTCGAGGATGGCCGTCTGTGGTGGGGCAGCGTCTAGGCGGAGGGCGTTGGGACGTCAGTGCTCGCAACCATCGGCAGATGGATTCGGTCAGTCCGATATGTTCTATCTGGTATCACAGCAATGCTCAAGACAGGTATCTGGATTTCAGCTGTTGTCATAGGTAGTGTGATTATTATATCATAACCTTGAGGAGGTGGTGTCATGGCGTCTGGTGACTGAAGTTCTGTTGCACAATCCCAGTGTTTGTTAATTGCACCATCTTTGGAAAGGCACCAATCGTACCGGTAACTGTTGTCAGTCGGGATAAACATTTCGCCCTCCCTTGTTGACAGTCTGTCATGTGGCCATGTGAATGGGAAACAGGTACAGTGGGTGGTTACACTCCCACATCTGTCACAGGTGCTTACATAATGCTGAATAAGCAGCATGGATGCGGTAAATGTAAACATGTACAAGTGGGGAATTGTCACGGGTGGTGCTGGTTGCACAGTGTTTTTGCAAAAAATTCACTAAATTAATCCCACGTGTCAGTCTGTCTGTTCCAAGTGATCTGTAGTAACACTCTCGTTATGGTACATACATGAACATGTTTGGCAGGAAATAGTGTCTGTTCCAGTCCCTCTGCATGTGTCCTTTGGGCTCCGATTGTACAGTGCTAACTGTAGCCATGCTGTTGAGAGGGGTATGGGCACTGGTGGAGAGTGGCATTCTAGTTAATTACTGGTAAAATTTCCCACACATTTTAACTTCCCGCACTTTTAACAGGTAACAGTCCGGATGTCAAATTGGTACACCATTTTTACAATTGCGCGGATGTGCGGAAGTTGAAACCAGTATGGAAAGTAGACAGGCGAGTGTGCACGATGCGGTAGTAGACTGGCGCGGTAGTCAGCTGTTGCTTCTGTCTGTATCAACCGACCACATAGAAAACAGCAGACCCTCAGTGCATGTGAGAGGAGGGGTGGTACCAGGCCAAGCAGACGGAGGGGTGGTTCATCACGCACACACACTGCTGTGTGGTGGCCCGACACATCATCCGCTCATGCTGGTGTGTAGGGGGTGGGGGTAGTCAACAGTTTGTCTGGCTCACTTTGTCCAAAATGGAGGCGCTCGGGGATGTTCCTTTGTCTCACACTGTACCAAAATGGCAAGAATGTCCGAAACATGGAGTTTGAGGTTGAATGTCCGAAATTGGTTTTGCTTAAATTTTGCTGAAATATTTTAACACGTGTATGTTGGCAGAGTACTTTACACACAAATTGCCCCATACACACTAATTACCCTTCAATGTCGCGTGCTGTAGGCGAAAAAAATATTTTGCACTAAAGACAAAATTTACTCTAAAAAATGTGACAAACACACATAGGCACTGTTTACTGATAAGTTATGCTGCACATCACGAGATGTGAACTATGATTGTAACTGGCATGACAATGAGAAACAAAGAACACTAAAATGCCGTGAAACATAGGCAAAGAACAAAGTACACTGAAACATTCTGTGATGTGAATAGAGGGAACAACATATACTGAAATGCCATGAGATGTGAGCACAGGAAGACAACGTTTGCTAAGAAGTCAGGGACGTAACAAATGGTGCACTTCTCTGGTTCTCTGCACTTGTACTCACGTATTCCTCCACCATGCTTGTTGAGTTGCCCCACGAGTTTGGAAAACCATCGATGTAAGAAAATGGCATAGTTTAGCACTTTGATGGAGAATAGCTCCACTAGTTGGGAAAGCCATTTGACGTGTAGGGTGCTCCAGTGGTGTTGATGTAGGTTTCCACCTTACTTTGGCTTACCAGGTTAAGGTGAAAACTGGTGACATTTCCCGGTACCATAACTCAATGAGCATGAGTTAGTGAGGGCCATGTCGTCGATGGCCCTTGGGTCCCTGGATTCCTCTGTCGATCTGTGGTGCTTGGAGATGATGGAGTTACCAGTTATTTAACATATTTTGTGGTTTCACACTTTATGCTGGCGAGGTTGTAGTCCACCTAGAATGTATTACTAACACTTGTATTTGCTGCAATAGGGTGCAGCGCTCAAATACACAGATGGGCAGAATAAATAAAACACTCATGGTTGGTCAAGACGTTTACTTGCCCTTGTAATACATATGCCCTTTCACTACTACTATGTACCAAATTGATTTGGACCTGATACTAGGTCTGCCGGCCACCATTGCTAAACAAAGGGACCAAGCCAATGGATAATTAAGTGATGCTTACATGTTACTGGTTAAGTCCTGTTCGAGATTACAAGAAGACAGACGGTCGTCCCCTCTGCACTAAAGAAGTAAAAGGTTCCAGTTAATGAACTAATACTATTGAAAATGTAAGTGATTACAGCCAAAATTGTATCTGCTGAGTCGGTCCACGTAGAGCGAAACTCCAGTGCTATCGGCCGGCCCGAGTGCTGAGGTCAAACTAACTTTATGGCATCGGCTACTGCTAAAGGTGGCTGAAGCCGGCACCAAAATTAAGTGGAAAAATATAATGAACCTTCTTATGACAAAATAAAGTGCTACATAATATAATAACATGGTGAAATACATAATGGCGACTGTTAATTAAGTCTGTGAGTGTGACATCATGAGGCGTGTCACCCCCTTAGTGATATGAAATAAATGCTTTGGGGCTATGGTAAGCAGTCTGCTGGAAATAAAATGCACAAGTAAACTCTTACATAATAAAAATTATTAGAATTAACAAAATAACAGTTTTAAAAACTGCCATACCGTTTCCGGTAGGCTTCGTTGATGGGCGACTCCAAGTGTTCCAGCTTGGGTGGGCTGGAGGTGTCCACCCTTGAAAAGGGGTGTGGGTAGCCATGCCCAATTTATAATTTAATAAAGAAATTATATCAAATTGTTTGGCTACAGTGTTTGTGATACTTTTGGTGTATTCGGAATTTAATTCCTCACTGTTTAAACACACTCGGGGTTACATATCAATGATTTCCTAACCAGCAGGTCGGTCGACATCAAGTAGTTGGGGAGGACACTGGGCATCACGGCGCGAGCTGCGCTGACATTCCCTCCATTTGATGGAGTACCTGACGGTTTTGGGCATTCAGGGGGTTGCTGTGTTGGACTGCTTGTTTCCCCCCTTCTAAGAGTTACCTCTTGAGGTAAATAAAGCAAGACAGTCTCTTGAGTCACGTAGCACATGTCGACGAGGTGGGTGTGTTCCGTTCTCGCCTGCCCATACTAACGTACTTGTGGCTTGGTGTTTGCTTCGGCCCGGTGTCGGCTAGGTGCTGTAAGTGACTACGGAGTTGCAAGTGGTCACAAGAGTATACAAGGGCGTCTGGTTAATGTCAATTGGGAATGGTACATGACTTACTTGCTACACTCGTAGTAACTGAAATTCTATATTAAAAATAATTATTTATAAGGAACAATTTTTCGTCAATGCCAGTTGCCTTTACCTATACTTTTATTACATCATATATTACCTGCGCTTAACATATCGTTACAACATTAATTTTCAATGCTACACACTCGCTTAAATTAATATGTTTAATTTTCTCTGCCACAATAATCATAATATAAACAAAACAGCCACTGATCATAGTGGCAGTATAGAAAAATCCTGGTTTTGTTGTACCTGTAGCACCACCATTGTATACTCAGGCTTATGGGCAAGGTGCAAAACAGTTTAACCAATGGCTAGGTCCCCTGGTACTACACCACACCTGGGCTATATTACAGTACCAATAGTACTTAACAGTTTTATTTCCATAGGAATGAGCCTTTAAATCCATTGGTACCTCCATTTCCTCCACCAGCCAGAAACTTAGAAGTCATTTCTGCACCCGAAGAGGAACATTATCCGCATAAGGATAGGTTTAACTAGCCAGCACTCGGGTGATATTTTGCTATATGTGCTACCCTGACTTGCAATGTTACCTTCCGAAGACCCGAAGAAATTAAAAAGAGAGTTGGAAAATTTAGTAAGTACATGCCTGTACTCTGCTGCGGAAAGCCTCAAAAAGCTTAAAAAATCGAGTAAGAAAGCCAAGTTTTATGTGGGAGAATGAGTACTAACGCGAACTAAGCCTATAAGTTATTTTTGGAGCAATGCCACAAAAAAAGTGTGTTTAATCTTTGAAGAACCGTTTCGAATTACAGAGAGAATGCAAAAGAACTGTTGTGAGTTATCTAGTCTTGAAGGCGAACCAATCGGCAGGTACAATCTTACGCATTTGAAGCCATACCAGCAGCTCTGGTTACCTGTAGAACTACAAAAGGCAGTAGCTGAATAAAATGTTGATTTAGAAATCTAAAAAAAGGTCACCTACAGCTTTTGGAATTTGACTGGCACATTTAGAGTTTATTAGATGCTGAAATAAATAGTAAAGGCCAGTGTACGAAAAGTTTGGAGCTGTTTTGTTGCAGCTGATATTATTATTAGTGCCTTATTTTTTATTGTTTCAGGGTCTTGGGTCCTGTGTATGTTTAGGGTAGTTGTTCTTGTTTGTTATTTTATGACTTTGTTAGGAAAGATAGAAGCATAATTTGCAATGATTTCCTATTTCAACTGCGAGCTTTTGAGCGGAAAGATAGAAGCATAATTCGCATTGATTTCCCATTGAGCTGCTTGCCTCAACTGCAAGCTTCAGAGCTCGTAATGATGGGAAAATGAATTTACTAATAGTATCGTATCTCAGTGGCCTTATTTCAAAGCTAGAGCTGAGTGCTGCATGCCTGTACAGTTGATATAATTGTAGCAACCCATGCATAAGTAATGGTAACACAAAGAATATATTGGGATATAACACATCACAACTTATGTGATTTTTTGGCTATCCTGCTCGAGTCAATATTCCGAAGGAAACAGGCAATGCCGTGACTTACACGCAAGACAAAATAACGAGGTAACATCCTGAAGATTATTTAAGGGTATTTTTACATGGACACACACATACATGTACACTCCTACACATTTATAATACCATGATGTATATTAAACTATTTGGTACTCACCTGTGGTTGTATTTAATCCTTTGGAGCAATATTTTCATGTGGTAAATCGTGTATTTTTTTATCCATGTTCTTTATGTATTCTTCTGATATGATCCCCATGTTAAAAATATTCACACTTCACGTCACTGTTCCCTATTTTGTGATGCGAAATGTAATGTGTTGTATTATTTGTTTTACTTTAATTATCGTATTATGAGTTATTATTAGGATAATAGAGCTGTTGCTCTCTTAATACGCTTTCTTCTGTACTGACATTAGTAAATTTATATAAATGCTCATTAGAGGGAGGATAGGATTTTGGCAGCTGTACCTCTTTTAATTTTTTTTACGCCACCTTACACCATCCTTAAGCATGTTAGGAATGAATTACGAATAGAGCAATTACATTACCCAAGAATAAAAGGAACTGAGAAGTGCTTGTCTACACACCCGAACACACTTACAAAATTTTGAAAGTACTAATTGCTCAATGGAATTGGGTGCGTTCTACGACTGTTTTAAATACACAACCTAACTCATACAATAAACGAAAAAACAGTTAATGAACTAGCAAATTCGTTCTATTAAACTCGTCGATCACTAATTAACTGTGTTTTAGTGTTATTGTGAAATCTTAATATGTGTAGTGGACACCACAGCACAACGGGATATCGATAGGGATACGAACTACTGATTAGCACGGCCAACTGTAATGGTTTTCCCTCCTATACACGCAGTCTACACTTCAACATGGCATGTCCCGGAGCATCGTGGTCATTACCCACAAGGCAGTTTGGCCTATAACAATTACACGTGCACTATTTCAAATTATTTCAAATATATTGTTCAAGGTCCTTGATTTTTTTCAGCAGACACTACATACATTTTAAGTTAATATTTTGTAATTTTAATTCAATTGTTTATTATGTGTATGCCTTGTAAATTTACTAATAATGTTTATGTATTTCTTTTTTTTTCATGAACTCAGTAGAAATATAGTTTCTGGTAATTGTCAAACCTAACTACATTAAAATTCGAAATGAACTACTTTTAACATTCCAGTTAAATCAGAAATTCAAAATTTGCAGCTTCTCAATTTTTTATTTCCACATTCGTCGTTTCAAACAAATTAACAAATAACTATCTCTTCTTCTCAAACTCAATAAATCAATCTTAATAGGNTCCACATTCGTCGTTTCAAACAAATTAACAAATAACTATCTCTTCTTCTCAAACTCAATAAATCAATCTTAATAGTCTTCCATTATTAAGTAGTCTCCTTTTTAAAACATCTAGCAGCAACTATTTAATTAATATTAAAGTATATAGTATCACATTTTTATTACATTAATCTCACCATGCCCATCCTTGGCTGTACTTGTATGATTAAAGTTAAAGNTATATAGTATCACATTTTTATTACATTAATCTCACCATGCCCATCCTTGGCTGTACTTGTATGATTAAAGTTAAAGAAAAAAGGTTCCATTTTACTTCAGTCTTACTTCAGTTGTTACCTACTCTCTAATTTTCTGTCGTCTGAACATGCGACATCCCTCCTACAACCGGCAATCGCGATACAAGAGCCAATGAAGAAAATTTTCCTTCGTTCACTTGTTTTATAACATTCAATGCTAACCACCCTCTAGGGAATAAATGAATCATAACAATAAAAATTGGAATACTGAATATCCTTTAAAAACAAATTAAATCTAACTTACACAGATCTCTATGTCAATAACTAGTAAAAATTACCTAAGATTATATTGCAATTTGTTTAAATCATTAAATAATTCTTAATTTGGAAATTATATTATATGTATTGGCACTCTAAGCTAATACTATCTAATCATATACAAATATAACACCTGAAACAACGCAATGTTACAACTTGCTACCTGTTTGTTTACAGTTGACAATTGCATTGTTCACTGATGCTGCTGCGAAATAATAATGTAGTGAATTTGAATGTTCTTCTATCATTTTGTTTTGTAAAACCACGATACACGAAAAGTTAAATCCACTGGAATCAAATAATGTAGGCAATAATTTTATCATACTATGATCTGCTATTGCAATGGACACCAACTTGTATATGAGGCATGAGTTCCAAAACTTTATAATTACACAATACAAAATTTTCAGAAAATACAAAAAAAACTTGTTTCTCTTAATTAATACTGAACAT
This sequence comes from Clitarchus hookeri, assembly GCA_002778355.1. NCBI lineage: Eukaryota > Metazoa > Arthropoda > Insecta > Phasmatodea > Phasmatidae > Clitarchus > Clitarchus hookeri. Next base: position 90,409 of record NQII01007502.1, read on the forward strand.
GGAACATGTTGAATTTCGTACTATCAAATGTAAACGAGAGTCAATTTAAGCAAGTCAAAACAAAAAAAATCATAATTTTTTCATATCTTCTGAAGTTAAAACTAATTAAAACTTGCATGTGTCAAGTTTTTATTACTAAAGAGCCCATGTGTAAAGTGTTGAGTCAAAACAATGTGCATATATACGAAGTTCTGTTGCAGACTAAAAATCAAATAAGAATGAGGAAGTCATAATGTTGACGTGAACCAGGCGTTCACGGTTACCTTTGTGCCCACTGTAACTGCCGCGGTAGTGTCCTCCACCCCAGATGCACCATACCAGCGCACATGTGTGCAAGAATGATAGTGTGTTCAGTGTATATCAAGTGTATTTGTCCATGTGTGATAGTGCACCGTGTCATTAATTATTCAGTTTAACAATTTAATCATTATTATTTACCAATATAGTTTCGTCAGTATAGTGCATTAGTGCTTAGTATTTATTCAGTATTGATGTATACCATAATTATCGTGTGACAAAACAGTCAACTCATACATAGCCAGCCAGGGACATGTGACATTTTCAAGTTGGCAATGCAGTGGCTGCTACGA
>NQII01007503.1:18197-90766 GCA_002778355.1 Clitarchus hookeri
GCGAATAAACTATAACAGTGCATGTAGTAATATAATGAGTTCTGCATGTTGTATATAGGTTATTCACATGGTAAAGTGAGCACTTTTAGATGTCCTCTCATTTGGGATAATATTCAATAAATATATTTTATTGTAGTCTTAGACGTTAACTTTCGAGTCCGGTTAAATATATATGCTGCGTTTATTACTTACATGGCAATATTAATTTTGAATAGTAGTGGACGGATAAAAAATGGCTGATAGGAAAAAAGTAACAACGGCCAAAAGTGCTCACTTTACTCTGAACGGCCTATAGTTGGGTGTAGTGCTCCTTTGGAAGACATCCTACATCTAACTTTAGACTTAACTGCAACGGATTGCAAGGCCGGGCGAAAACAGGACTNGCTCCTTTGGAAGACATCCTACATCTAACTTTAGACTTAACTGCAACGGATTGCAAGGCCGGGCGAAAACAGGACTACTTCAAAGAAGCTCGCTGGCCAACGGCAACGTCCGCCACGTTTCTCCACACGCGAAAGTCCGGTCATGACTNGACTACTTCAAAGAAGCTCGCTGGCCAACGGCAACGTCCGCCACGTTTCTCCACACGCGAAAGTCCGGTCATGACTCCGCTGCGAATAGAGCCCGGGTCACCTACGTGATATGAAAGCAGTACTTCCTGCGTGTATGACCTAAGTGAGTGAGTGAAGAGAGTGCAGTGAATCAGAGTGGGTAATATGAGACGACGGTACTGCACTGGTGGAAGTAGATTCTGCCAGTGATGTAGACATTACAGCTGAAGAAGTCGATGGTGCTGGTAAAACACGAGATATCTCACTCGATGAAGAAATATATGGCGAGAAACCATTGGCGGGCAGTATCCACTCCACTTTAACGTCACTTGCCATGGATTACCTGGCGTAGAAGCTAGCCGAGACAAACGATCCCCTTTCACATTAGCCGTTGTCAAACTAAGCCTCTCATCTGACCCCCCATTGCTTACAAATGTGTTGATTTCCTCACAAAAATCATTACAAGTTCATATTTTTTCTTAGCTGACTAAATGCAGTGTACTTCTGAACATTTGATATAAATATTGGGTGAAAGCCACATTGTGACTTTCGTTTCGAGATGCAGCGGCGCTTTTGGCCAGTTGCACGATTGAAGTTCATTGTTTCATGCAAAGGCTCTTAACAGCGAGGTCTTGGGAGCCGACGAGGGTGATTGAGATGAGTGTGGAGCAGCACCGGAATGAAGGGGCAGGGGAAACGGGAGATTCCCTATAAAACCCGCCGGCCAGCGGCGTTGTCCGGTACGATTCCCACACGCGAGAATCCGGGAGTAGCCCGGCCGGGGATTGAACCTGATTCGCCTTGGTGTGAGGCTACCGCGACCCTCTAATCTAAGTAAAGTGGTACAATCTGTAATGGCTTTGCATTGTATTCCGACGCAGGCCCATCTCGCAAGTTTTCCTACATGCAGTGAGAGTTAATTGTACTAATAAAACGGAAAATTTATTTTATTCTAGTAGTGTATTTTATTACATTGCCGGTATATCCTAGAAAATTTGGAAGTTCTAATAAAAGTGATATATTACTTACGAGCCTCTATCCAGCATCTATAGTTTAACAACATTTCAGTATTTTGTATGTCCTCGTTTTGTACAAATAACCACAAAAATTTGGAATGTCCTTAGACTGTTATTAGCATTTTAACACACTGGATATTTAGCCGAACTTTATAAATTTATAGGAGACAATATTTGGAACCGTTCTGCTTGACGTAATTTGACCGTGCTGCTTCGGGGAAAAAATCGAGTTCTTGGTTAAATGTGGAAATACATTTCCACAAAAAACGATGCCGTCGACTAAACCGATTTTGCATTAAATATTCTTTTCGATATATTTTGGATATATTATTATATATTTTCTAAGATTTCGGCTTTATTCAAACATTAAATATAATACATTTAAATAAAACAATTTTAATTATTTATAAAATGAAAATAAAAAATTTGCATATTAAAAATTTTTTTTTTTAGATTGACCTTAAAGCTAACTATATTGTTATTAAAGTTGTTATTACCATATGTTTGGAATTGTCAAAAAAAGTTTGGAAATGAACGACATGGGAGTTCTCTCTCTGGTTGCAGATACAAAAAAAAAACTAGCAAACACTATTATGTCGTAATTTAGTGGCCAATGAGCAGGATTGGTATGGTTGGAGGGATAATTTTTCTTACATAAGGCCAATGATTAATTTTCCAGGTGGTCGGTGAGGGGTTGGTAGTGGAGGGTTGAGCAAGGGAAGAGTGTCTAATGTTATATGTTTCTGAATTTTTAAGAATTTTTTTGTGAATTCTTGAGANGGGGGGGGAGGGGTGTGTTTAATGTTATGTGCTTCAATTTTTTCAATTTTCGTTAAGATGTTTTGCAATATTTCTCGATTATTTATGATTGATAGAGAAGGGGGTTTGGGGAGGGGTTGAGGTGAGGGTGCTGGGATGAGTGTGAGGTTAATTTGTATGTTCCTCGATTATTAAAAATTCTTTTGCGATTTTCCCTCTATTTATCTACGATTGGGAAGGGGGTGGGGAATGATACACTGCATAAACCACATTTAAATCTTTACTTCACTACCTGTCTCGGTGGCCGAATAGTATAAGGCGTCCACCACGTTGACGAACCAAGATCCGGCAGTTCGATCCCGCACATTTCCAGATGATATTTTGAGCTCTGCAGAAAGTAAATGTCAGCGCCCCTAGCAGTCAACTCCAGAACCAACATGGTGGCCGAGTGAGAGTGACACCGGCACCCCTAGCAGGCGACAGTTGAACGATGGATAGGTGGAAACAAGATGGCGGGACCGAACGATGGTGAGTAATAGGGTGTGACACTCTAGCAGCAATAAACATCATTACAGGCATCAGTGGTGCAATCTAGTGGACGACGAGAAAACTACAGCAGACGTCATCAAAGATGGCGGACGAAGAAAGTGTAATAGTTAAAAGAGGTGGGGGAGAGAGGCAACATGGAATAACAGAGCATGAAAATAAAAAGATGACATGACATAGCATGAAGTAGCTAGATGGAATGACAGAGCATGAAGTGGAAAATTCTAGATACAAAATGGCTGCCAGCTGACCGGAATGACAGAGCAGGAGTTGATACTATATAAAATAGCGGACTGCTTCTAGCTCCTACTCATGAATCCATGAAACTTTTCTATACTACTGATATCACTATTCAGGGGAATGAAAGTGTACATATTTCTATTTTTCCTCGCAAAAGTCATTACAAGTTCTTTTTTTATTCTTAGCTGACTAAATACAGTGCACTTCTGAACATTTGATATAAATATTGGGTGAAAGTCACATTGTGACTTTCGTTTCGAGATGCAGCGGACGAATACACATAAATTAGGAACTATGCAGGGCTTTAAAAAGAGCTTAATTGTCCACGAGCAGCCTATACTAACAGTGAAATAACTTTGGGCTATTTGCATTCTTCCGACAAAAGCATCACAAACACTGCATGTGTTGCTGAACTTGGCCGTCCACTGCATAATTATCTTACATGAAGTTATCTTACCGTGACTGGTAGCACCTTATGTGTAAATATTCTTTCCACCTCCGCCACCGAAGAATGTTCACGATAGATCTTTACAGTGAGCACACTGACCATTTTCCTACTGTGTGTCTCGCTACGACGAAACTTAAGAGTGGATTGCATTGTTCACCCTCCAAAACTCTACCCCGGTTGTTGTTAGTTTAGCATCGGAGCCGACTTATTAAATGCAATTTTCGAGATTTGAATGCTACACAATTTTGCCTTATCTACAAGAGTTTGCATATTTTATTCGTGCTAATTCTAATCCACTTATACACAATGCATTTTAAAACTATCACTATTTCACTGATGCACTTGCACCTAACGTCAATAATATTTTAGTAAATAAATAAGTACGTAGAGTACCTATTTCTCAAGATATTAAGAGGAATGGTGCACTAACGTCTTTGATATAAACTTGTCGTTGCGACTAGTTTTTCAGAGTGCGTATCGCAATTTTTTGGCACGTTAAGGTATAAATAATAGTCTCCTTTGCCTTTTTAAAATTGCTAGATGGTATCTGCGTTTATTGTTATCTGTTACGGAAGGTAATAAATAAGATATTCTTTATGTTATACAGTAGTCATAAAATAATAAATGCAGTCAAAATCTAAAGTGCTTTTTAAAATAGTACGACATTGCGACAGCACGACAAAAATAACTAGCCAATCAGAGGCAAGCCAGCAGACCATGGCGATGCGACAGTTTGCGATAAATCTTGTTCTAACGCACCTGCGACGGTCGCATGCGACAAGGAAGAAGAATAAAGAAAATCGCGTATGTCTGTAAATAAAAAACAGTTTGCGTGTGATGAGGATTTGAATTTAATTATATTGCGTGTTATTCAAACAATCAAATATTTATACGGAGCCTGATTACTTAAATACCAGTAGTCTATGCTATAAGTTGGAAATATTTAGAGAAGTACATACAAACGATGTTTATTAATACCTCCCATTTGTCAGTTTTTGTATAGCTTATTGAAGAGATGTTCTTTCCATTTCCTTTAGATCCATATGTGTTACAACAAAACCTCTCTAAACTAACAACACTATTTAAATACCATATTTCGTTCATTTTAGTTTCCACTTACGACGATAAATAGCAGTAAACGCATACAAACGTAACGACAACGTCGCGCTATTGTAAAATTGACGGACGGCAGGTGTCGTGTCGTCGACAAATTGTCGTACAATTTTAAAAGGGCCTTAAAAATGTAAAAAGGCTAGGCGGGTTTATTTTGCGCTTTTGGCCGGTTGCACCATTGAAGTTCATTGTTTCATCCGATATCATTTTTGAACTTGATCTAACATCGTCACATAATACTGTTGCATCATTCGAGTCCAGTGCATGACTCGAGATCGAGAGGAACTTTATTTTGAACCGCTGTTCGAGTGCCGGAGACGTAATATTACGTTACCTGAATTCAACACAGTTATGTGGCGTTTTCTGCAACATAACGACGTCCGAATTCTTTGAAGAGGTTGACAACGTGATATATGCTCGCCAGCAGTTTTTCCGACGTTCACAGCAACGCAGCGACACTCAGAACTTAGATTAATCTAATGAACACCGTGGACTGCACGTTGTGTTATGCAGGGAAGAGCATGTTGGCTGACAGCCGGCCAGTAATGAACGTTGAATAGTACAGTGCAGCGTACGGTGCAGTGTAGACTAACAGGACGATCTTAAGTGGGAATATAGAGATCAACAGAAATAGTGTCCCTGCGACTTGCTTCTTACTCATCTTGGATTCGGAAAATCTGTCCCGTACTCCTAAGTCGATATCTCAGGACAATAGTGTTACAACTCAAAGAATGCGGTTTTTCAGGAGGAACAGTGTTTTACTAACAAAATGCCCGACTCCAGCGCTGTGTCATTCTACATTATCTCACGCAAATGATACCCCCTAGTATTAAAGTTGTAAACGTTTACACGTAACAGAGATTTCTGTACTGCATATTTAAAAGTAATTAACTATAAGTCATATTTTTTTTAAGTAGTAAAGTTGTACTCACGATAATCCGTCGCATCCGTAACTCCCCCGTCCGTCCGGTGGCCATGTGATCTTCAACCAACCATAGGGTAACTTTTTTTTCCTATCCGTCTATTCGTCAAATATCTAAGAAACATTAACTTTCGACATTTACGATACTTAAACTTTCGGCGGACGGACGGAAGAGCCACCGCCTTCTGACGAAAATCTATAGACGTGAATACGCACTTTGAAATAAAATGCTAGGCGGTGGTTCTGTGTTCATTTATCTGGTACATTCAGAAATTTAAAATATTATAAAAATTTTTTGGTGATTGTTCCGCATTGCGTACACTTATGGTAAAACCATAGGAAACCCGCGAGTGGAGTATCGAGTATCCATTCAAATTATTTCCTTTACAAGTCAGTGTACTATTGCATATCCGGTCGAATTCCGTTTAATGTATCCAAGTTCAAGTCAATTGTTCCGTTTAGCGTATCCAAGTGTCTTTTTACTTAAAAACCTAAAAGATTTCAATTAGGAAAACGTACAATGGTGTGTGAGGAGTGTAAAATTACCATGTTGAACGCTCGGAAATTGATTTATTTCTCACCAGACGTAAACACATTCCTCGTCGAGCATGATATCCTAAACCGTCAATACAGTGTAGACGATGCAGAAAAGACGAAGCCAAGCTCGTAGACAATCGAGGTTTGTTTTACTGGTGTTGACAGCAGCGCATGGAGAATGGCACAAAATGTAATTTTAAAGTGTCGGCAAGACAGGGCAGTTTCGTGGGAGATTCAAATTTGTCGCCGGGCAAGATCATCGAGTTGTGTTTATTGTGGTGCCTGATCAAGTATCCCCGACAGCAGACTATAGTAAACGATCTTAAGTGCTCGGGCAAGACAGTCGTCGCCTGGTCGAATTTCTGCCGCCAAGTGTGCATAGACTGGGTGTTAACTTACAGGAAAAGAATCGGCGGGCCTGGCAAAATAGTCGAGATAGACGAATCAAAGTTGGGTAAGCGTAAAAACCGCAAGGGACGAAAAGTTCACGGCCAGTGGGTTTTCGGCGGTGTGGAGAGAGGCGATCCTACTAATTTCTTCCTGGTGCCGGTGGAAAAGAGGAACGCCGCGACTTTAGTAAAATGTATTCGTGAATGGATTGTGCCGGGCACGACGATAATTTCAGACTGTTGGCGAGGTTACAGTAACTTGGACATGCACGGCTATCGCCACCTGCAAGTAAATCACCGGAAGGAATTTGTGTGCAGTGAAAAGAGTGGAATAGTTAACACCCGAAACAAACTAAAGCTGAGGCAAGGCGAATCTTTAAGAGTGCACACACAAAACATCGAACGGAGTTGGTGTTCGGTGAGGTATAGCATTCCGTGTTTTGGCAGACGGGAAAAGTCGTGGACCGGCTACTTGGCAGAATACATTTGGAAAAAGAACCACCCATACGGACAACGACTGCACTCGTTTCTAATCCATGCAGCTGCAATGCACGAGGAGACTCGTCACGAAGGAGACAATGGTGATGAAGGCAGTTCTCTTTTCGAAAGGTAAATTATTTACTTTTCTACAAAAACTAAATAAACGGATAAACGAAAAGTATATATATATATATATATATTTTTTTTTTCATTTTCAGATACATGCAAGGACGAGTAAAACAAAGCGTTAAAATGAAAATTACTTGTTATTTATGTCAGTTTAAATTTAGGTTACTTATTTAAAATTAAAGTTTAAAGGGCTAGCTGTTTGTGGTGTATGCTTAAAATGTATACGAGTAATTGGTTTTCCCAGCAAAAAATTTCTAAGTGTGAAATACTTTCTGTTTAGGGTGTAGGTTTAAAATGACTTTTTATTTTTTTAGTCAGGCTCATTTAAAATTAAAATGACTTATTTTTTTAGTCAGTTTAAAGTGTAAACAACTTTTGCTAGTAAAAAATTAAAATGTTATGGACTTGTAGTGTGCGGTGTCTGTTAAAAATCAGATTTAACAATTCAATGTCTGTTTATTTAATTGCGCAATACATTGGTAGCACAAGGGAGGCCCAATTCAGACCCCCCGCCCCCCTTGCCGATATATATTTATCTTTTTTGTACTTGATTAGGTATCTCACAACTGGCTTCACCAGTAAAAAATTCAAGTATGATTGGCTGTTTGTAGTGTCTGTTGAAAATTAAAATGTTACTTGCTTGTTATTTACATCAGTTTAAAGTGTAAACGAGTTTTGCTAGTAAAAATATTAAAGTGTGAATTACTTGCTATTTGATATGAATATTCAACTTTTTGTACCGTACTAGGAATCTCACAACTGGTTTAGTTTAGAGAATTAACATCAGAACAAACAGTTGTTGTTTTTACCAGTAAAAAATTAAAGTGCAAAGGTAACTTAGCATTTGTACAAAAAAATAAACAGATAAACGAAAAATATATATATATTTTCCCCGTCCAATACCCAAAAGCGCAGATCTTCTAATTTGATGTAATCCACATTATATTGGTTGATGTTTATATTCGTTTCCAACTCCCGGAGAGGTTGACTTCGCCTCGCTATCTCGGTGAATCCAGTTGCCGAAATTATTTTTTCTTTCTGAAAACAAAAAAAAATTAATTTTTTGTACAGATGTTTTTTTCCACCTGGGTTATGTGACACGATCGGCCTCTACAAACACTCACTTTGGGTTTCTGATGATAAACTCGTTTGAACTCATGATTTTTGACATTGGGTCGTATGTCATGTACGACCCATCATTCCAATTCTCTTCCGGACAGGGAGATGTAGAGGGAGGGGGAGGGGGAGGGAGTGTCGAGGGCGAAGGAGATTCTACAACTGCGGGTAATGGAGATCCTGTAGTCTTGGTTGCCATCTCCACAGATGCCCTACATTTATATAGGTGCCTCTCCATTCTCGATTGTAAAATCATATGCGATCGCTTAAGAGGGCACTGTAAGAATGGGTCTTGTGGGTCCTCGTACATATTTGACCTGAAATGCAAAACCATCTTGAACCACTATACTAGTCGATTGTAGCTATAAAATAACCTCGCTTAAAATAAAGAAAAGGTGTATATGTTACCTATGTTGGTAAGAGTTCCTTTTGTTGATCGACTGATGACCCATTGATAGTTTTCTGCGGCCAGCTTCCAATATATATACCCCCCTCCCCCCACAATCACCCGACAAAGCAACCAAAGCTATTTTTTTCTACTTTTGTAATCCATTTGTTAATTTAAAAAAAGGAGGGGTTAAGCATATGGAGGCCTTGGAAGAGCTTTACACAACACTCACGAGTGCAGAGACGTGGTATATTATTTTTAAGCTTGTGAAGCCTGTGTCGTTTACTGTTGACATCATCGACATATTTAAATCGCGACTACAAAGGCGTGGATTGCATAACATTCATCAAAAACGAACAAAACGAAAGATCCTTGCACAACACTGGCGAGTATGATCATCAGCTTAAAGTTTGGTGACTTGCTATTTGCATCAGTTTAAAATGTAGGTGATTTATTATTTGCATTAGTTTAAAATGTAAACGTTTTTCACTAGTAAAAAAATTAAAGTGTTGATGTCTAACTGTTTATGGTATCAGTTTAAAGTTGGGTGATTTGTTTAATTTTAAAATGTGATTGACTTGCGGTATGTTATGTCAGTTTAAAGAGTGAATGTCTGTTTATTTAATTGCGCAATACATTGGTAGTTAGAGGGAGGTCCGTTTTGGTTTTCCCTTGCCGATATATATTCAATTTTGTGTACTTGACAAGAAATCTCACAACTGGTTTAATTTAAAAGGACCATGGCTTATTGTGTGTGGTATATGTTATAATGGCTCATTTAAAATTGAAATGCGATTGCTTAAGAGGGCACTGTACTAAGGGATCTTGTGGGTCTTCGTACATATTTGACCTAAAATGCGAAACCATCGTGAACCACTATACTAGTCAATCGTAGCTATAAAATAACCTCGCTTAAAATAAAGAAAAGGTGTATACATTACCTATGTTGGTAAGAGTTCCTTCTGTTGAGCGACTGATGATACAGTGATCGTTTTCTGTGGCAAGCTCCAATATATATCCCCCGACATGGCATCACCAACCTACTTAAATCTCGAGCGCAGAGGCGTGACGGCCCTGGAGGGTCTATAAAATCTACAATTTTCAAAAACACGAACAAAACGAAAGAGCCTCGCGAGTGCAAAGAGAGAGGTGAGTTACATAACACTATTCCCAGTCTTCCTCATGACCTACTAACATTTGCGGACCCCTTGCATCTGTTTAACACCTTCCTTTCACTAACCTGCTTAAATCTCGAGTGCAGAGGCATTAAGGCTTTGGAGGGTCTATAAAATCTACAACTTAAAAAAAAAAACGGACAAAACGAAAGAGCCTCGCGAGTGCAAAGAGACCGGTGAGTTACACAACACTATTTATAGTCTTCCTCGTGACATACTAACATTTGCGGACACCTTGGAGTTGCACAAGGTTCATTAAAACGAACAAAACGAAAGATCCTTGGACAAACTCGTGATTCCGAGGCATTGATACATGAAATGCATTCATTATAATCCCTAACTGTAAGCCAGTGAAGGCTTTAGAGTTTCCATGTATTGATTTTTTTTTGAACTCATTATTATTTACACAACTCATTTTACTAGCTGGTTATTGGTTTTGGATTTAAAATGCAAATGAGTCGTTGTTGGGCACACAATAGGAACATTTTAGCAACAAGTCACTTCTGCATGGGGATACGCCCAGGGAAACAAATGGCAAAGTGACATATTATTCCGTTTTCAGTTTGGGTACGCCTCAGGAAACAATTAGGTGTTTTTCGAAAAAATTTTTAAAAGGGAAATGGATATGTGAATCGGAACAAGTGAGGCATGGTGGCAATTTCCACCTGTCGGTTTGGATATGCAAACCCACCACATTTCATTTCAGGTTGTTTTTCACGTGGATATGCCCAGGGAAACAAATGGCAAAGTGACCAATTGTTCCGTTTTCAGTTTGGGTATGCCGCAGGAAACCATTAGGTGTTTTTCGAAAAAAATTTGAAAGGAAAATGGATACGTGAATCGAAACAAGTGAGGCATGGTGGCAATTTCCACCTGTAGGTTTGGATATGCAAACCCACCACATTTCATTTCAGGTTGTTTTTCATGTGGATACGCCCAGAGAAACAAATTACAAAGTGACCAATTGTTCCGTTTTCAGTTTGGGTACGCTACAGGAAACCATTAGGCATCTTTCGAAATGTTTTTAAAAGGGAAATTAATTCGTGAATCAAGACAAATGAGGCGTGGTGGCAATTTCCACCTGTCGGTTTGGATGTGCAAACCCACTATTTTTAAATTCAGGTCGTATTTCACGTGGATACGCACAAAGAAATTTTTGGTAAAAACCAGGTAATTACAGGCAGGTTGGATAGCAGGGAGAAATTTTGCATTTGTTTTGGCCTTCTCGGGACTTACGTTGGATACAAAATAGACGACTTTTTGGGTGGTTTTTGTGTATCATTGGATACATATATAGTGTTTTTTGGGTGATTTGGATTTGCAATAAGAAATTATCACCCATTTTTTTGTATAAATTCTTTTCACGTAAACTTTTTTTTAGCCCAAAACGTTTTTCTCTTGAAAATTTATTTCCAACAAAAATATATCTCCAACTAGAGAAAGATCGCTATTTTAAGTTGTCACACTGAAATTTTCCCCAACAGGAGGATTGAGGTGTGACAGATTGTTGTGGTTCGCTTCAACTGAGAGATGAAAACAGACGGATGACTGACGGATGCGACGAATTATTGTGTGTCCAGCCTAATATTGTTGTACTGAAGTATCTTAAGGATGTTGGTCATGAAAAATACTGTTATTTTACATTTGTACCACACACTGTTCAACTTGCAGACACTTCCTCTTACTAGATTTTTCTCAGATAATTTATTTTCAGATCTCATGGTTTTAGCGAAATGACATTGCAAAGTCTAAATTTTACGGTTTTTGTAATGTACAACTAAAATAAACTAAATTATTTGCTGGTAATTTAACAAGGGCAACTGAAAGGCCCTGTCTTAATTCGTTTTTAAGGTATGTTTAGCAAAGGTTATTTTACAAAAATTCATGGGCAGCCACAAATAATAAATATTCAAGAATTGCCTTAATTTCAAGATAATTTTTCCATTGCAAAATCAATTTTTATAAGATTTTTTAGAAACCTTGAAGTAGCTATTGGCATATTATTTTTTAGTTTGAATTATCACATTACTGCACGTAAGTTAGTTTTCATTATTTGTACATTTATGAAACAGTGAAATTTTGATTCTGTCATTTATTTATGGAAAAAAATAAGCGCCCAAATTTTTTTTCTGCGAAGAAAGAGTAATCACTAGAGACCTGAAGAATTCGCGGATTCATTTTGGGACAAGCTACAATTCAAACCACGTGCGTTTATATAACTTTAGCCATTGGTTCACACAGTGCTTGACACCTCCTGGAGAACAGTGTCCAATCGTCGCCTTCCACTGTGTCAGTAGACAACCAATGTGCGGTTGATATCGGCATATTTGTGCATAAAGCTGTAGAGTCTAGCCCGCAGGTCTTTGAACTCGCGAATTTTTCAGGTCTCTAGTAATCACTGTTAATCATTATGTAGTGAAAAAAAAAAAATTATCTTTTACAACGCTTTTAACGTGTAAGAAATCCCGATGCGCAATCTGAAAAATCTAGTCGCAAAGACAAGTTGATAAAAAAAAAAAAATACAAATCTTTAGTGCACTGTTCCCTTTAAGGCAAACATACACGCACACTTATGTTGAGCCGAACTTTCTGAAATCCCAGCAGACCTACTTCTGAATGCGTAGAATTTACGACGCACGCAGCCACACCGAAACGACAGAATTATGCCAAACAAACCGCGGGCATCGAAATCACAAACAGGAAGTTTTTACGAGCGGGGTTAACTTTTACGGGCTCAGGCGAGTCGAATCGGTTGTTCGGGGATCCATCTGTCACTATCTCGGGCGCTGAGTCAGTTAGCTCTTCCACGTTTCTCGCTGTCGATCCGTCGGAACCGGGGCAGGAGGAAAGGAAAATAAAGGGAAAGCTATGTTACATACTTTCTCCCTCGCCACAATACATTTCGAGTATGATCAACTCCTCACTATTTAGCTTTGTAACTTACGTCTCATGATTACCACATACAGTGTTATTCATTTTATTAGTGTTTCTTGAGTGCCCCGAACAGCGACCAGACCTTAGTAGCGACGCACTAAACAGTCAGCGACTGCAAAGAAATCGGCTACGGCCTGTGTTAAGGTAGCATCCCAGCATTCGCCCTGGAGTGACTTCTGAAATCACTCGGAAACCGAAATAAGGACGGCCGGACCGGGAATTGAACCCGGGCCTTCCTAAATGCGAGTCAAATGTATAATAATGCATTTGCAAATTTTTCTTCGGAACATTGAGTATAGTCCCTTTGCGGTTTCTTCCCATTTTTTTAAAACAAAATTGTTGAAAGATCGCCCCATGTATGACGCGTGTGGTTTTTTTCTAATTATGTTTTATATCACAAGCGTTTTATACTTGCGTAAACATAAAATAATAGAAAAGTACCTTATAGTTGGTTAAAAATAAATTGTATTATATTTTATCAATATATTATAACTTCTAGTTTATAATTTATGTGAATAATTACAGTGAGAAAATAGGTGTGCTATTAATACCTAGTAAGAAATAGTTCTTATGTAAAATTTTATTACACTGAGTGCGCACGAATTCGGTGCGTTGTCCCTTTGGATAATTTTCTAGACTACGTTAGCTTTGTTTGCATGAGGTGGAGGAATATCTTAGAATTAGAAGTTAAGCAGGACTACAGGAAAGTTGGAAGTAACCGTGAACGGACTATATAAATTATCAAACCGTCTCCTTTTGAGAAAAATAGGTCAATATGTTTGACTACGTGTTGAGGGGTCACGGTGGTGTAGTGGTTAGACTACTCGCCTCACACCTAGACGAACCGGGTTCGATTGGCGACGGGGTCCGCCGGGAATCGTGTCGGACGATATCGCTGGTCGGCGGGTTTCCTCGGGGATCTCCTGTTCCCCTTGCCGNCGAATTCGGTGCGTTGTCCCTTTGGATAATTTTCTAGACTACGTTAGCTTTGTTTGCATGAGGTGGAGGAATATCTTAGAATTAGAAGTTAAGCAGGACTACAGGAAAGTTGGAAGAAACCGTGAACGGACTATATAAATTATCAAACCGTCTCCTTTTGAGAAAAATAGGTCAATATGTTTGACTACGTGTTGAGGGGTCACGGTGGTGTAGTGATCAGACTATAATCACACCTAGACCAACCGGGTTCGATTGGCGTCGGGGTCCGCCGGGAATCGTGTCGGACGATATCGCTGGTCGGCGGGTTTCCTCGGGGATCTCCTGTTCCCCTTGCCGCTGCTCCGTACCCCCCCTTCCATCATCCTAATCGGCTCTCAAGACTTGGGTGTTGCGAGAAGCCCATATCTATCCACTCCACTCTCCACTGTGTTGGCACGAATCAGTTTGGCTTGCCACTTTAAATTAATCATCCGGTGCTAATCTATTAGATTAAATAAATGGTTATGTTTCGTTAAAAACTCTAGTAATCAGTTCACTTCATTATGGTCGCAAGTCTATGATCAGTGCACTTTGAACAAACACATAATTTACATATCCCAATAATTCTTCTGAGGAATACTTGAAAATTCATTACGAATGAGTAACGAACGTAAACAAGCATTTTATTACGGCAGTATAGATTATAGGCACGTAAGGGTTGAAATTTTGTTGACAGCGAGATAAACGAAGAGATAAAACAGAATGCTCAGACAAGCAGGAAGGGGGAACGAATGGTCATTGCCTGTATTAAGTAACAATCCAAGCATTTCCATACAATGATTTTAGAAAAACAACGTAAGTTTTATATTGAGAATGAATTGACCGGGAGTCAAACCTGGGGCCTTCGGAATGTGAGGCCAGTGTGTAACTCCTGCACCGCCTCTCTGAGTACGGGAATATGTGATCACGAACTTAATGCTTTAATCTAGCTACGCCGCTACAATATGCATGCTTTTATTGGAAAAGCGCTTTGATTACCAGCTGTGTTCCCTCCCCTTGCGCTGATGCGTGTGTTTGTACCTTCCTTATCTATCGTGCTAACAACGCTACGGAGCTGAGCCTGCGACCGCTCTAACCAGTCCCATAGCCTTGCTAGCGCCTAAACCGCTTTGTGAACCAAGCCGCTCGCTACCGTCCCTTGTTAACACAAACTGCCTGTCGGCGTTTGAAATAAGTACTTTAAAACCGTACTACGGAACGTATCAGCAATATCTCCTGACAAAAAGAACTCAAGCTTAATAAGACTCGGAAATGTAAATATCATAGGCACTTTGCATCTCGTACACAAACTTGTTTATGGAATGTGTGTGTGGAATTTGAATACGCGAATGCACTGAGTTTTCCTGGGGACTTTCCGTTAAAAAATGTAACATAGTTACCATTAAAGTTGTATTATTGTTGCACGAAACATGAAGATAAAGAATAAATGTCAGTTCAGTGCCTTGCACATAAAGGCGATGGGCGCTTTATGGGGGTGTCATTGTCGCTCTTATCACTGTCTTACTTCATTTATTAGAAAGAGTATACTAACTCGATGCATGTTATATAGTCACTAAACACAAATGCTACCGTATAGAAAAATTAAAATTTTGAAATATGTTGGCTTAACTTTGTAGCAATCAGTACAGCTGAATAAAATATTCGACAGTAATTTTTGCGAACATCTCCCTCTCCCCATATACATACAAATACATATATGAATATATATGCACACTTCTAAGTGTCTGTTGCTTGAAATAGCATAATGTTTTAACAAATACTGGCAGTATCACATGTCATAAAACAGGATTTGTGAAAACAGCAATCCAACCAACAATGCGGCTGGTTCGCGGGTATAAGAAAACTTCCGAAAAATATTTTTTTTTAATTCTCTGTCCCTCACTGAGTAACTTTAATCGTAAATACCGACTTCAGTGATTACAGTAATGACAACCAACAACCGAAAGAATTTAAATTGCCTTTAGGTGTGAAAATTAATATTGCCTCGGAAGTAATGCTTATTATCGATTCATCGATTAGACAATACTGCGAAATTTACATGCATGTGGACTTATTGTGCCAGTACTTACATTCATATGTGTAAGACATGTGGAAATCGGTATACACACTAAACATTTAATGCGATATATATAAAATTAAATTTTGCGAATAACATAATCTAATGTAAGTTTTTGCATAATAAATTCATAAGCATTTAAATTTCACAGCATTATTTAATTGTTGCATGGTTGCATCAATAGTAAGAATTTCTTCCGTGGCAATATTAATTTTCACATGCAGCGGCAAAAGAAACCAAACAATGTATTTTCGTCAGAAATATATTAATTTGTTCATTAGGTAAAAGTATTGTGAACAAAATACACCTTAGAACGCATATATACCACCTTGAATGCTAATAAAGCATAGAAACACGGCGCCGCGTAACGTTGAGCAAGTACGAAGTCGATTTTCAGTTGTTACTCGCAACATATCTCCAAATAGTTATATCTTCTTACAAGATACAGTAGGGTGATAATTCGGCTGCCGTGGAGTATCGCGTTATCGAAACATAGTGTTGTCAGACTGTCAAGATTACAAAAGAGTACACTTTTTAAAATGCGGTACACGGTTTGAAATGCAATGCACTTTTTAAAATGCAGGTGGAAAGTTAAAAAAAAAAAACATTCTTGTTTCATAATGCCTAACAAAGATGTATACCAAGTTTTAAAATTACAGTTTCAGAAAAAAGTTTAAGATCACCCTTACATACTGTATCAGTTAATGTGCTGCCGGTCTTATAATTTCTTATATTTAACCTTTCTGTTAATTATGCCTTAATGTACGTTAAGAATGGAAAATTTGTTGTATAAGGGGAGTATAGTAGCTGAAACAATTCAAAGGTTACACATTTTTTTTATTTTTTGTGACTTGACAAGAAACAAATGAAATTCTAGAAGAAAAATTCATAGTTTGAAACTGTGCTAAGATATGGATATGATTGGTTTTCCATAACCACAACGTTAGAAGGGGAATTCAGTGCAAGCCTTGTAAAAAATTACAAAAAATTGTCAACTTAAAAGGACTAAAAATGTCACATTTTCAATATTCTTTTCATAGCATTTTAGGATTCCTTCGTTTCCTTTCTGTTAATTCTGCCTTTATCTACGCCAAGAAAGGATACATTTTGTATAAAGGGAGTAGAGTAGATGAGACGGTTCAAAAGTCATAAAGTTTTATAAGTTTGATGAAATGAGAAGAAAAATTCATAGTTTGAAAATGGGTTAATATACAGGTATAACTTTTTTTTTCCAAAGAGAACCTACCATGGGGATTAAATGCAGGCCTTGTAAATAATTACAAACAAATTATTAACTTTTATAACATATGGGATTTACCATTCTGAAATTAGGATTAAAAATAACAAATTCAGAATTTTCTTTTTTAGTTCATTTTATAGTCCCCGTATTTCCGTTAGGGTGGCAAAATGTGTTCCTTCTGATGCACCCGCATAATTAGGGTTTAAGTTGGCACTCCTGCTTCATCAGTTAATAAAAAGTTGCCATATGAAATATTACGTGTTTAATTGGGTGGTTTTGATTTTTTTTCTGACACTGTATTTTTCAACATATTTATTTATGTAATACAAAAACAATATATAATTCTAACTGTATACAAGTACAAATAGCCTATCATCCTCTTTAATATTAATATATCACAGAGAAAATTGAATATAACCCTGATAATATTATTTATTTTTCCACTTTGATTGGTTTAAATTATTGGTATTTAGAAGAATGTCTTTGTCTTTCAGTCACCCTTCATAAAATTGAATGAAAATCAAGTATTTCAAATTGAACTCAGACAGCAATACATTTTAAACTGAATACACACTCAATATATTTATTTCTTGCGTGTGGTAAGCCTTTATTAGGCTGAAAACTCTTTCTATATTGACCTTGTAATCTGGATAGCACAGAAAGATTTACAAATCTTTATAATCTTTGAACATGATGACACTTATTAGCACTGAAATAGCTCAACCACTTCTTGCATGATAGTGAAATATTGAACTGCTCATCAAATCCTTTTTTCATCAAGAATATTTTTAAATCTGAAAATTGATTAAACAGAAGAGATTCCTGAATATTAACTTATTTCTGTTGCTTGAAGCCACGTGTTTTCCAACACCAATCCACTGAAGAATTTTTCTCAGTTCCAACAACTGGAAAATTTTAAACTGATCATTACTCTTCATCCGTTAACTTAAATATTATTTTTCTTTGACATTAATCCCACCGTCCTATGTTCCAGGATCTTTTTCCATAATATCTTTCACATAAATTGCTAAACATTATTATCTTTTCTCTATGATAGTGTAGGCCTAATCAGTCTAAAAATTTGAATGACAGGGTTTACTAATCTGATATATTTAAAGGACCGCCATTGTGAAAGTAAGGGCCTTTGCCACTTAAAACACGTAAATATACATGCCCTACGGTAATGCTACTTGTGTGAAGAATTTGGTGGAAATCGGTTGATTGTTACATGAGTAATGGCACAGAAACTTAATTTTCTTATTTAATGACATCTTTCAAAATTGTTTACAAAGAAAAGATTATGTGTACGATGCTTTTAATAGATACTCTCAACACACAATATTTGGTTGAATTTGTTAAAATTATTAAAAATATATATGAAAAAACATCTAAATATTTATATTGCCGCCATTTTTAATATCAATGCCAGACCCAACTTAAATCATGTTAGTTTACATGGCCTTCTGTAGCACTACTGATGTGAAAAATTTGGTGGAAGTTAGTTAAATTGTTCCGAAAATATGGGAAACAGTTAATATTTTTATATCTGACACTATTTTGCGAAAATCCCGGCAAAAGAGTATCTCTGTATGCATAATATATGTTTCTGATGAATATTGCTAGTGTACAACATTTGGTTGATTTTTTTTTTATTTGTTTGATCGATATAACATACTAACCTAAATTATAAATATTAACATCATTACTAAAAATGTCTGCCGAACATAAAATGCGTTAGTTAACATACCCTACCATAGCACTATTTGAGTGTAAAATTTGAAAGGAATAGGTTGATTGATCCTCGATATATGGCAAAAATCTCCATTTTTCATGTGACGATTTTCATAAATGGAGGGAAAAAAGGTTGTGTATTAGCGCATTCGATGATGGTCATAGATACTCCCGGTATACAAAGTTAAGTTAAAATCGTTTACATAGTTTCGTAGATATAGTATTTATAACGGCCATTCTGAAAATCAGTGCCCGACACACTTAAATAACATGAATGTGGCCTACCACAGTACAACTTCTTCGCCAAATTTGGTAGAAATCGGTTAAATTTATCCCAGGGTACATAAAAAATTCACATTTTCATGTGGTTATCTTACAAAATGAAGGAGATATTAGACACTTTATAGACAAATTTGTTGGTTAGCCAGCATACAAAGTTAGGTCTTAAGTTGAAATTCGTGTCGTAGTTTCGTAGATACAACAAACCGAGGTAAAATATTTATGTGACCGCCATTTTGAAAGGAAATGCCAGACCCACTCAAAGCTTATAAAATTACATGGCCTACTGTAGTGATAATTGTTTGCCAAATTTGATAAGACTTTGTTGGGTTTTTCAGGAAATATGACACAAAAACTTTTAATTGGTAATGTGAAGATATCTCGCCAGATGGTGGACTAAAGAGACTTTGTATTAGTGGTAATATAAACTGCCAGCAAACAAAACGAAGTTGGAAATAATAACATGGTTTCGACAATATAGCACACTACACTACAATTTAAATATGGCAGCCATTTTCAAATAAATGTCTGACCTACGAAAAACATACCAGTTTATATCAATTGCCTTATTGCACATGTTTGCCAAATTTGATAGGAATCCGTCAATTGCTTCCCGAGATATGACACAAAAATTTAATTTAATCATGTTGTGCTATTTTACAAAATGGTGGACAGAAGCTGCTCCGTGTACATGATTTCGACAGTGAAACATACTAAACTGAAATGGTTATATAAACATAATTTTGAAAATAAGTGCCTGATTTACTTAAACCATACCAATTTATATGAACTCCAGCAATAGTACTTGTTTGCCACATTTGGTAGAAATCGGTTAATTGTTTCCCGAGATATGACACACAAATTTATTAGTTCGTGTGGCGCTATCTTACATCATAGCGGACAAAAGAGGCTCCGTGTATACATCTTTGACAGTCGATATATAGTGCCAGAATAGAAAAGTTAGTTAGAATTTATTACGTGATTAAGACGATATAGCTTATTATGCTAAAATGGCTATCTTACCGCCATTTTGAAAATAAGTGTCCGACATACTTAAATCACACCAATTTTAGATCACCTGCTGCAGTACTACTGTGCTGCCAAATTTGAAATAAATAGGTGAATGCTTTCCAGAGATATTAAATAGAAACTTTAATAGTTTATGTAATGCTATCTTACAAAATGGCGGTCAAATGTTGCTATGTGTTGATGCTTGTAATATATATATTCAGCATACAAAATTAAGTCGAAATTCATCTAACGGTATGGTAGATATACCAAATAAACCTAAATATNCAATAGTTTATGTAATGCTATCTTACAAAATGGCGGTCAAATGTTGCTATGTGTTGATGCTTGTAATATATATATATATATATATATATATATTCAGCATACAAAATTAAGTCGAAATTCATCTAACGGTATGGTAGATATACCAAATAAACCTAAATATTTGTATGACAGCCATTCTTAAAATAAGTGCCTAATGAATTTAAATTGCATATTTTTACATGGCCTTCCATAGTATCACTTACTAGCCGAATATGGATGGAATCGGTTGAGTATTTTTCGAGTTATAACCTAAAGGATTAATTTTTTCGTGTGGCACTATTTTGAAAATGGCGGACTACCAGTTATATCCATTTCTTAATTCAATGCTTACATAATGTACTGCCAACATACAATATTTGGTTTAAATCGCTTGAACGTTTCCCGAAATATGACATATCACCCAAAATTTTGAAACGACCACAATTTTTAAAGTAAGCGCTTGCCGTGGTCAAAAACTTTAAAAGGTCAGATGTCCCTACTAAGTTCTATATGTGTACCACGTTTTGTGAAATTGCGGTTAACGCATTCAAAAAAAAAAAAAAAAAGGAAGGGACACGCACAGTCACACACACACACCTACATACACACATCCATACACACATACACACTCATTCATTCACACACAGACACATGGAAAGGAAAGTGATCTCACAGGCTAAAAATGCACGCATATTGCTGGCCAGCCGATGTCGCATTTATTATAGTAAAGGACTGGATTGTTGCCAACTTCATGGACAAATATCTCCGTTTTACTACCTTTCTGGTTTACTCCTAATAGAGTACGTCTAGTAACCCTGCGAAGCACGATCGATTGCCAGTTTCTCCCGTTGAAAGCTCTTACAAGTGTGGCACCGCAGAGTAGATATAAACACACTGAGACAAAATGGCGCGGCGGTTACTTTGATGTGGGCCTACCTACTCTCTGAATGACTGCGCGAGGCTCTGGGAACGAGCCTAATATCTTATTGGCCTGTGCATGCTGCTGAAGGTTCTCTATTGGCTGAGCTGCCGGCTGCCAGGTAGGTTACCAGCCAGGCGCTTAGTGGCCAACGGCGGCGTTCCCATATGTTGCTGGTCAGCGACGCCATTTTGTTTAAGTGTGGCTGTAGTTCGCGGCATAAGAGGTTGTTGCTCCTCTGGATACTTTAAGAGTTGAGCTGGACTCACAACCATCAGTCGCATCTGTCAGTCGCTCGTCTGTCAGCCAGTCATCCGTCTGTGTTTTCGCCCGGCGAGTAAAAGCGATTCTAAACAATCCGTCGTCCGTCAATCCTTCTGTACGGAAAAATTTCAGTGCGACAACTTAACGTCGGGATATTTCTTTAGTGGAGGTATATTTTTGTTGAAAATGCATTTCCAAGAGAAAAACATTCTAGGGAAATAATTTTTTTCATGATAAGAATATACTGTGATACGAATATTTACATTTTATATTCGTGAATTTACCACAAAAGATAAACAAACACAGATCCACCGCCTTGCATTTTATTTCAAAGTGCGTATTCGCGTCTACGGAATGTCGTCGGAAGACGGTGGCCCATACGTCCGTCCGTCGAAAGTTGAGGTTTGGGAAGTATTTGCCGGATTGACGGATAGAAAAAAAAGTTGGCCCGCGATTTTGTTGAAGTTGACGTGACCGCCGGATGGACGGGCGACTGACGGATGCGACGGATGGTTGTGAGTCCAGCTTTAGTACTCCGGACATACTTCCTGCACATCCTGTGAGTCCAGTACTCCAGACATACTTCCTGCACATCTGTAGTTTGCGCGCTTAAGTGCATCTCAGCAAATAAATATCCTGGGAATACGAATTTATGCCAGAAAAGATTTAAAAAAATATATAAATAAAAATTAAAAAAAATTTATGCCCGTAGATATTTGTTTTTATTTACAATACCAAGTGTATGATAAGAGAAAGGAAATCGTGGAAATGGTCAAAAATGGAATACCTAGAGCTTTCCCGTGCA
The DNA here is from genome assembly GCA_002778355.1 of Clitarchus hookeri. NCBI lineage: Eukaryota > Metazoa > Arthropoda > Insecta > Phasmatodea > Phasmatidae > Clitarchus > Clitarchus hookeri. The sequence continues at coordinate 40,527 of NQII01007503.1, forward strand.
GCTTCATAAAAGTGTACAGTCGTAGTTGGGCTTTCATCGCGTGTAATAGAATCCCACTGTTACAGATCTCATTTGCACAGGAAATCGTAACAGCGGAAGGAAGCACTGCACGCAGGTTCAGTGCCTATATTGCTGTGCCTCGAAAGCGGGGAAATATATATGTATATATATATATATATATACATATCAGGGCCATTAAATCTTATGTACAGTAAATGGCACTGAGCGCGATTTTTTTCCTTAGAAAATGTGTGTGGCATGGCGAGTAATTCTTAGGGTGTGTTAACCACGTTGAGCGTTCATAGATCGTCAATCATGCTACTTGTTTGCTCGGTCATCTACAGATGCTGTGGACGGCGACGGGAGAGTTCGCAATAATCGCCGAGACGCCACGGCGCTCGACTTACCGGCTGCTGCTTTAGCGACGCCACCAATCACAAGTGCGAGGAGCTACCTGCGTGGAAGGAGCAATCCGCTTAGCTGGGATATCTCGCCGCGGGCGGAGAGCGATCTCCGCAGAATCCTCCGGCTTCTTCCACGTGCACGCTCCCCGCTGCTCTCTCGTCGCTTCATTATTATTTATTCTTCTTTGGCGGCCCCCCCCCTTCCTCCGTCACTACTGCTAAGCAAGCATTCATAAGCTTATGGCTGCCGGATCCTCCCCGCCTCTTTTCACTCTCTCACTCCCGGTGTATCATATTTTCAATTCTAAAAATAGCACGCCAGAAATTTCCGAATGACTCCGCGCTTTTTTTTTTAAGCTGAGGTATGTAAATAGCGGGCAGCGCGGGAGGAATATATTTAGAGGTGCTATCTTCCACACTGTAAAAACGTTTTGCATTCAAAAATAATTATTTGGAAACTTGTTGCCAACATTATTTTTTGTAACACTGCGCGTACACAGAAAAAATTCTAACGCTGTTGTTGCAACAAAAAAATTACTGTTGATGCATTTCTGTAAACTTTTGTGTTGTTGTAACAATAATAATGTTGTGAGGAAAGGTAAAAATGTTAACTGTTTACAAAGTCTTAAATTGCTATAAAGAAGCGGTAATGATAACAAAGCCTTTAAGTAATATTGCCGCAACCAAATTTTGTATTGCGCTGAAAATAACAGGAAGGACAAAATATTTTGAGTTACTGCGACGTTAACGTAATGCCAATCCAACACAAGTTTACACTGACTTGGCATTGTAAAATGGCGGATAGTAGTGAGTAGAGATAACTTCGCAAAATGAAACCACCGTATTTACATTTTAAAACTTAGTATGAGAACTAAATGCAGCTTAGGCCAGCTCTGAAGCCTTGCAAAGGAACCCACGTGTGACAATTGTGCACATGTCCATACATAATGAATATCTAATTCTTCCACGTAACGAAGGAGAACTGCAGTTTGTCGTTATGTAGTACTGAATACGCGTAATATGAAACAGCTTCAGACGTGTCAAGATAGAGCGGTTGGTAGGCCGTCAGCTTCCGCGAGTGGGGAATGTCAAGCGCTGAAGGCGCGGGTTTGACTTCCCTATCAGCTGTATTTTATTTTTCCGTTGGTAACATTTATTTCTGTGACAAAATTATTGTCTTTACACAGGAATTTTTTTTAAAGCAAAGAAAATACAAGACATTTTTTAACACAGATGTTAGCATCAATTCAACACAACAATGGTTTTGCCGCGACATAAACTCCACCTTAAAGTTGACAGTACAGTGAGGAGGTAACGTTTGTTACATAAGTACTTAATGTTACATTTATATTAACAGCTAAACCTTTTATTATATAAGCACCAACATTAGATATTGACGGCTCACAGATAACAAAAAATTACTGTACATGTAACATTAATACTGTCGCCACAACATAGGCCTTTTTCTGTGTGCGGTGAAAAGGGTAAAACCAACACGAAATTGAAACAACCAAATACAATATACTTTAAAAGTATTATAAATATGGAGATACGTAAAGGATGTTGTATGTCTCATAAAACATTCCGTTGTGAAGATGTACACAATTATGTACTTGTAGTGATACAAGGAAATTTTCGGCAGCAAGTTTCCGAAAAATTGTTTGTAGTAGGTACAGAGTTTTTTTACAGTGCAAATTCACTCCTCAGTAGAGGAAAATTTGTTTCTTTCCACTGACGTGACTGGAATTCCGCTTCACGATGTCATGACAGGTTTTATAATTATTCCAGAGCGTTCTGCCCTTTTCTCGCTCCCTCCACGTGGCCCCTGCCAAGTGCGCGCGCTCGCTCCGCAGACATTTTTTAATTTCCGCGTTTTTGGTTTTAAGAGGTATTGTGACAAGAGTTTAATTTCATCTGCAGCAGTCTGGGTTTTTGCCTCTCAACAAAATTTTGCCACTATTAACTCTTAACCTACTTCTGAGCTTTCGTCCGTAGCTTGGTTCCACCAGTTTTTTGCTTATAAGAAATGAGGCGAATATTTAATAAACATTGACCACGCAAGTTAAAATAACACAGAACATGAAGATGAGTTAATTTTTTTTTCTTATCAATGTTTTACAACTTTTTCTCATTTTTTTCTCAAAGCTATACGGGGCCGCGGCGACCGAGCGGTTAGCCTGCTCGCCTCCCGCCAAGGCGAACCGGGCTCGATCCCCGGCCGGGTCATAGGATTTTCGCATGTGGGAATGGTGGCGAACGATGTCGCTGGTCGGCTGGAGAGTCAGTGACCAGGCGGTGATTGGCGAACGGCGTTCCGACATGTCACTGGCCGGTGACGCCAATTCGCTGGCGTGTGCGGCTTCAGTTAGCGAGATATGTGGCTGTTCCTCCGCTGTGCACTTAAGAACTCTGCGACATAACTGTCAGTGTCAACACTGACTGCCAAGGCGTAATAAGGAAATGCAGGTCCATAACTATGCGTCTTCTTAGAAGTTCTTTGTTAATGTTAGTGGCAACTTAAATTGATTTACTTTGTCTTATTGCACGCGAGAATACGAACACGCCGAATATTAACACACAGGGGATGTACAAAATAATATGAGCAACCGACATATACACAATATTTATTTATTAATAAGGTGTTGGGCCACTATTTGCTTTTAGAACAGCTGCAATTCTTCGCGGAATAGATTCGTAGAGTGTCTGAATGGTTTCCAAAGGAATGTTGTCCCATTCTTGTACCAAAACATCTGCCAATTGCTGCAATGATGTTGGAGATGGAAATCTGCTCCTCACTCTCTGCTCTAAAACTCCCCATGACGGTTCAATTATGTCGAGGTCTGGCCAGGGAAGATGTTTGATGATATTCCGATGCTCCTCAAACCAAGACTGAACCTTTTTGGCTTTGTGTATGGGCGCATTATCATCTTGGAATATGGTAGTGTTTGGCAGTAATATGCTAGTCATAGTAAGAACTTCACATTGAGGATGTCGAGATATTCATTCGCAGTAATCCGGCCAGTGATGTGAATGAGTGGACCAGCTGAATACCACGATATAGCCGCCCAAATCATAATGGAACCTCCTCCGTGCTTGACTGTAGAAAGCAGGCAGTCTGGATCGTAGGATTCTTTTGGGGTTCACCATACATAAACCCGGCCGTTTGTAGGAAACAATGTAAACGGTGATTCACCGGACCATACCACATTCTTCCAATCAACAAGTGTCGAGGTTTTATGATCGTGGCACCTCTTCTTTCGCAATTGCAACCCTTCCATGAATGTTAGCTTTGTGGAGCTCCCGCCGTACTGTTTTTGTCGAAACAGTATTACTCAAGTGAGTGTTTAGTTCTGCTGTCACTTTTTCTGCGGTAGTTTTATGTTGTCTGGCCACAATTATTTTTAATGTTTGTCGGTCTCTGTCAGTTAACGTTGGGTTTCGTCCACTATTCCTCTTCGCCGATGGTGTTTTACCATGTTTTGTGTATGCTGTCATTACCGTGGATACTGTAGCTCGTGAAACGTTAAGCAATTCAGCTGTTTTCGTCACAGACGCTCCCGCTAACCGAGCACCAACGATTTGCCCTCTTTCGAAGTCTGAGAGATCACACATCCGTGAGGGATGGAGGTCCTAATAAATAATAGAAGAACTAAATTTGATTTATAATTTATTCACACAGCTATTATTTACAGCATTAAATTCTTTATATCCTTGCTTACCGTTTTTATTTCTTAGTGTGCGCAATATTTAATGTATATTTCGACTCTAGTTAACGTCCTTTTTAATGTCGCTGTTTCTTTATAATCAGTTAACTCATACCCGTCATTAACACACGTTCAGCCTGTCTGTTGTCATCATTTGTAATGTATTTCACTCACGCATCTAGTCCAATAGTCCACCCTGCCAGCCGCACTCTTCACTGCTTGATACTCGCAGTCGCAGATTTCCCTTCGGCTGGTCACTTCTCACGCCGCTCGTCGTCTGTCGCTGAAACTCAGCCACTCATCCATTCAACTACTCAACTATTACCACTCATCCATTCAACTACTCAACTATTACCGACCCGGAGGCCCGTCGCAAAATTCATACTCTCCTGGCCTTGACCTGGAAAGTTCGACTCACCCCGAGTCATGCAGACAGCATCTAGGGCAGTGAACAAATAGAAAACTCCTCAGATAGACGCAGAAACTCAGTACAACCAGGGTCAGCAACGCACGCCGCAAAAATGATTATCGTATCGGCTCGCTTTCTGTAACAAATGCGCGGCTACCGGCCTATCGCTCGCTTGCCTTTCAAAACAATCCATTGACTAGCTGCCGCCGCTATCATACAACTGCTGTCCTTCACTTCCACGCGCGAGTGCGTAACAGTAATTAAAAAGTTGTCTGCAAATTTATTACATGTATATTTTTCTGTTTGTTTATGAGCAAGTAGGCCTAAACGTAAGAATCAGCATTTTTGTGAAATATTTTCGCTTCCAAAGTTCCACAGTTTTTATTTATAGACTCACGAATAAAGCAATCAACTCCATTATCGGATCCATGAGTGTACTAATTTTTCATGTGGTAGAAAGATACAAAATGGTTAGAGAATTAGATCCTAGACAGGGCTCCATTAACTGCGAATAGCATATATAAACTAGCATTTGTGAGAATTACGTAATATCCTTCATTCGTTCTCAAACCCGTGGATATACATATATTAGCGGTCTTGTTTGGGCTGTTCCGTGTGATGCGTTTCTTTGGATGGCAAGACAGTGGTTTCCCATTCCCTTTTACCTAACGATATATATAGAAGTTATGCACCAATCATTTAAATTTTCGAGGAAGACACTTTTGGTTTAATTGGATAAATTAGTTTTTTCTCCGTGATTTATGTATATAGGGTATGATATTTTGATACTATTTATGTAACTGTTACAATTTTTTACTGCTGTTAGTATCAAAACTGAAGTAATTCTTAAGTAATAAATTTTTTGTTACCATCGGTTCCACTTTGGAAACCAATAAAACCAGCCGATAATCACAAATTGCAGGCAATTCATAAATTTGCACTTTTCCAGAACCGATATTTAAATATTTTTAATAAATTTTGTGTCTTAAAAGAAGTAAATCATGACCACCTCCACATCCTCTTATCTAGGGAATCAAAGTAGCAATTATTTTGAGAACTGAAATATCTGCTCATGATTTGTTGTAACGACCACTTTAAAAATAGAAAGCCTCTAGTCACCTATACTGGTTAAAAGACGACATCCTATCTACAGTCTATTCGAGGTTTCTTCACTCCTTATTTAAACAAACCTTTGAAAACTCACACCATGAATGACGTGTTTGGTTGTATCTTAAATACGTCATATGTATATCACAAGCGTTTAATACTACTGTTAACGTGAAGGTATCTTATTTTTGGTTATATTGAAATGATACTTGTATTTTATTTATAGATTATGTTTCATTTACAATCAGTACGAATCCAAACAGTGACAAAAAAAAGGTGTATTGGTAATTCCTAGTAAGAAATAGTTCTTATGTAAAAATATTATTAAGCTGAGAGCGCAGGAATGCGGTGCGTTGACCCTTTGGTGTAATTTGCTAGACTTAGTTAAGCTTAGTTTGCATGAGGCAGAGGAGTAGCCCGAAAGTAAAAATGAAGAAGGGCTTCATAAAAGTTGGAAGTAACCGTGAATGGACCATAACTTGAAATAACATTCGTCACCTGGTCTGGAACACCCACGCCCGTGAAACCAAGTTTTCAAAATGTGTCTTCCCGGTCGTCTGATGTCTCGAAGTTACTTCTGGTGGATTGATGCGCAACAATCCTCTCGAAGTTACTTCTGGTGGATTGATGCGCAACAATCCCATCTTTCTTCCCTTACCTCTCTCTCTCCCTCGCTGTCAGGGTGTGAGTGTGCGTGGTGTTTGCAGCGAGAAATGAAAAGGAGCGAGAAAACACGGTGGAACTGTGAACAGCGCGTCGTACTTGGCGCGAAATGAAAGTCTTTCACTCGGGGGGCAATCCGGATATCAGATGGATGGCTCGGATCCTCGCCACGAAACCCTGCATTTATTCGGCCCGCCGAGACATAATCTCAACGCCGCTCTGGTCGCCGGCAAATATTTCCGGCTTTGCTCCCCCTTTGCCTGGTATTTACCAAGTTCGGCGGCCCTTGGAAAATATCCCGTTTATATGAAAGGGCAAAGAAAACCAAGCAGTCGTGTGAGCTGTATGTATGTAAGCATACTAAAAATCCGAAAGGTTTTTTTTAAATGGCAAGTTTCTGAAAACCCTTCTGAAGTCTTTTAATATCACCGTTATCCCGACACTTCTAATAATGGAGCCAGCATTCTCGACTTAATTTCACAACCTTTAATTCTGAGACTGAATTTCAAATGTTAAAACCACTCCATCGATATTTCATTGTACACTAAAGCAGTTTAAGGTGATGCTAACATAACCAACTGTTAGTGAGGAAACCCCGCTCCAGTTGGGGGTCGAATAGTTTGGAGCTTTGCTCTCTGGTATAGGAGTAACATTGGGAGCACAGTGACATAATTGCAGTCAGTTAGGCGTTTCAAGTAATGCATATACCGTATGCCGAGTAAAAGTGTTGCGTTATTGTAGTGTTGGTATACTAAAGGAATGTAAAGTCAAAGAGATAATTTTCGCTATTACTGTGCTTTTTTTTAGATGTTTAGTTTTTCATTTGAATAAAATGTTCTCAATTACTAGACTCGTGGGTACGCTCGATAAAAGAGGGACTTTGCTACTTTAGGAAAGAACGAGACTTTCTGCCGAAGGTCCACAAAACTGTCGATGGCTTCTGCTACGAAATAATAAAAAACATTCCCCACTTAGTCCTGCAGAGCATCTTGCCTACCAGTTGCGCTGTGAGGCGGTGGAACTAGCGAGAAGTGCCACCTACAAATAAGCGTAAAATAATTTCTTCCCGTTGTTTATTCATGAACCCTGTGATTCTTATGCCCCCCTTAAAATTCTCGAGTTTATGCTGAACAACTTTTATCCACCCAAAATTTGTAGATTTATGCTGAACAACTGTGGTTCACATATAAATTCGTAGACTAACGTTTAACAACATTGGTCCACCCAAGAAATTCCTAGCTTTATGCTGAACAACTCTGATTCACCAAAAATACATACGTTCATCCTGTGCAAATGTGGTCCCTATAAACATTCGTTGGTTAATGCTAAATAACTTTGGCCTACCTATACATTCCTAGGTTTAGGCTGAACAGCTCTGATAAACCCAAATTACGCAGGATAATGCTGAACAACAGTGGCCACTGATGCTAAAAAAACTTTGATTCACTTTGATACACCTAAACAATTCTAGGTTTATGCTGAGCAACTGTAGTTCACTTAAAGCAACTTAGATTTATGCTGAACAACTGTGGTGTGCCTGAAATTTCCTAGGTGTGAGGTGAACAACTGTGATTCACCCAAATAAGTTGCTGAATAACATAGGTGCCATGTAAAATCCCGGGTTGGTGTTAATAACTTAAATAAAATGCTATGTTAATTTGAGTTTGGTTAGCACTGCTGCCAGCTCTTAGTGCTATTGCATGCGCTGTGGACGAACGCCCACGCACCCGCTCTGTTGTCCACATATGCGAGGTAATGATTCTACGTGCAAAGCGGTAGGAAGCCAAGGAGGGGAAGCCCACGTGTATTAAGGGCGCCCACATTTCAAGAAGAACGCCTCAAAGTGCGCTGGTATAGTCCATTCATGGTTACTTCCAACTTTTCTGAAGCCCTGACAAAGTTCTACTTTCAGGATATTCCTCCGCCTCACGCAAGCAAAGCTTAAGTAAGTCTGGGTAGTTGCACCAAAGGGACAAAGGAACGGATTTGTGTGCCCTCAGTTTAATAATATTCTCAATTATATCTATTTCTTACTGGGCATCACTCTGTTGTTATCCTTAGTAAATATAAATGACATTTATTCGCTTTCATTAATTTACGTTACGATAGCAGACAGCTGCGTAACAATAATTTATTATATATCATGGGAATATTTCATAATTGCATAAGTTGCCAATAAAATATAAACATTTTAATGTAATATTTATCAATTCACCTTAGATTAATAAAATGATGGTAAAAAATACTTTTAGTAACTACATAGCCTTACTGTTGGAATTAAAAATATGCCTTACGCGAGACGATTCTCTACACAAACTAAGCGAGGTCAGACATCGAGAGTTCTGGTTTTGATTCTCATAGAGGGGAGGATGGTCGTTTCATCACAAATGAAAAGAATAAAAAAATAAATTAACATAATTAAAGTGAATTGCAATTTTAACCTTATATTAGTGCATTACCTGGGTCTAAATTTTTCTCGAGTGTTAAAAATAATGAAATAATGCATAATCTCTTTTCAGAATTGGTACCACAAAATCATGGCAAGAGCGGGAAATACAGGAAGAAACAAAGCGATTTTAGATGAGTAGTAGTTGAGGAATTGGGGGCGTGAAAACACGTCTTCGCATGTAGCGAAGGAAATGTCTTGATGCGTCAGTGGGAGGAATAACCGATGACTGTCGGGTCTGAGGAATTGGTGACTGCGCAGCTCGCATACACACCGCACCCTGTATTCCCGCCACGGGCCGCCATGGGCCAACGAGGGTGTGGGGGTGTGTGTCTGCGCGCGCGGTGATCACAGAGCCCCGGCCAGGCGTTCCCGCGGCCGCCTTTGAAACCCGCTGCGTTCCGCGGGACCTCTCTGATTGGAGCGTCCCTTCCCCTTGCAGACCACGCCCACCTCGCGCGCGCCCTTAGTGACAGGCTTGCCTCGCGATTCATTGAGCACGCTTCACCCGGAACTACAGCCCCAAGCGAGGTCAGCTGTGTGTGCGACTACATTCGCTCCGAGGCCACTGTGGTCTCTTGTTCCAATGTAAATCGGTTGTGTGTAGACTGATTACGGATGTTTGAGCACTTTTTTTGAAAAGCCCTGCTCACAATATGCCTTTATTTTTCTCTTTTTTATATTTCTGCCATATGTAAAATAAGCATTGCAATGGGCCTCGTCACTTTATCCATACGCCCTCCCAAGTGAAACCATTGAGTTTTTGGAGACGTAAATGAGTTAGTATGCGAATTCGTACCTACTTTTCATATGTACGAAATAGAAACACTGATTTCCACTGGCGAAAAAATTAAACAGTAGGCTCTGAATGCAACGTTAGGTAAACTCATTAGTGTAATGCCATCTTAACTAGAGGCTGTTCATGGTAAACTGAGCACTATTGAAAGTCCTGCTTAAGATCTACTTGCATGCACATTGTGTGTTCTTTCACAACATGTAAAATTAACGTTGCTATGGACCTGATCACTTTATTCATACGCGAGCCAAGTAAAGCTGTGGAATTATAAGAAAAGTAAACAGCGTGTTCTAAAAAAATTTGCTAGTTCTTAGTCTACACTTATTTACAAAATGAAAAAGAAAAAGTAAACAAATAATTTCAGAATTGACAAATTATTACTTATAACACTGTTCATTCAACGTTTAGACATGGGACTACTTTCCCTTCGTCGTTATCAACTGTACTAGGCGCATGCCAGTCAGCATGCCCGTTAAAATATATGCATGTAGAGGCAGTGATATTTTTCAAAGGTTTATTTCAAAAATGCTTAAATGATCGTGGATGGTATATAGGAGCCTGGATGCCAGTGTACACTGTAGAATACATGTAGTTATGGACAGTGCTTATTTCAAAGGTTGATTACACAAGTGCTCACTTTACCGCGAAGATCGTTTACCTAATTTACCAAAGCTAAGGTAGGCTGTTCTTCCTCTTCTGAACATGCCCTTAACATTTGCTCACAATATTCTAAAGGCATGGTTTAGGTCACTAGTGTGACCACGGCCTTAATCTCGTCTTCCCTTATTGCACTCTTTTTCATTCCACCTTGTGTAAATATTATTCTAGTGAGCTCAGTGAAACATGCCCAAACGTCGCTTAAGGGGAATCCCTACAATTGAAACTTGAAATAGTGAAAATTGAGCAAAATCTGTGAAAACCAGTGAAAACGGCACCTTTGGTAATCAGTGCCATATAACTTATTCATATTGTTACATCACACCTGAGGGGCGTATCTGAGTTCGTGAGGGATGGAGGTCTTGATAAGAATAAAATAACTACATTTGATTTAATTTATTCACACATATATTATTTACAGCATTAAACTATACATATTTTTCTCAATGAGTGTAGTATTTAATGTCAATCTCAATTCTAATTAAATTCTTTCTCTATGTCTCTTTTCGGTTATAGTCAATTAACTCACATTCATCATTAACACATGTCCAGTCCATCTGTTGCCATCGCTTGAAATGTCTTTCACTCACGCATTCAGTCCAATAGTCCAGCCTGCCAGTCGCACCCTTCCCTGCACCGATGCTCGCAGTCACAGATTTTCCCCCTGCTGGTCACTTCCGGCACCAGTCATTGCCCTATTGGCTCATCGTCTGTCGCTCAAGCCCACACAATCGCCGAAACTCCCGACTCTCGTAAACCCTCAGCTCGGAGGCCCGTCGCGCTTATGTTGTTTCAGTCGCCAGATCTGGAAGGTTCGCCGCACCCCGAGTCACGCTGAGAGAAACTAGGGCATTAAACAGAAAATTCCTTCAGATAAATGTAGAAACTCAATCTGCTGAAGGCCAGCAGCATGCGAGCCGCCGTAGGCTTACCGCGGCAGGCCAGCTTTACAACTTAAAGCGTTATCGCTCGCCTGTCATTCAAACATCCCTTCGTGACTCGCCGCCCTTTATCATATCACCACTCTGTCCTTCTCTTCCACTAGCTCGCGCGGATGACTGAATTTTACGGATATGTGTGCGTTCACCACTAATTTCCGATAATTTCAATACCATAAATCACTTGTTTCCAGTTCATTTGTTTCATTCATCAGTCGGTAAAAGCTAATTAACAGAATTTCAGACAATTTTATTTCACTGATTGGTATCACTGAATCGGACTTAGAGCACAGTGAATTTTTCAAAAATATCTCTATCTTATGTCTGGCTCTTTGGAAGCATTGCGACAGGCCTTCCCAAGACTGTAATATGCGTTATCAGGAAACAAAATTTCTCGAAAATTAGATATCTAACAGTAGGAAATTATTACACACAATGTAAGCCGCTGAATTGAACCACATATGCCACTTTAAAATTTTCTTCTTTCCCTTGAAGAAACTGCGCAGGATAACCCTAAAAATGCTATTTTTTAAAAACTATTTTAACAATTTTTTCCCTTTAAATATGTTTGCTTTGTTATGCGCGTGACCTCTTGCCTCGCACACGCGCTCCCGTAATGCGCAGGCCAGTGCTGTGGGAGGGCTGACGCCTCTCGACCCTCCTCTTCCCCCCAGGCGGTCTGCCCCCTCCCGATGCAGCCGGGGGAATGTTTGCAAGTTCCTTGCTGGTGTCAGAGTCCCTCATTCCTCCTGCTGGAGAAGCCGATGAGTTTAGAGGATGCGCACGAATATTCCGGGAACTTGGACCCTCGGCACAACGTGGCATTTAGAGAAATTTCTAGGCAATGTAAGCTTGTGTCATAATAAAAAGTTAGTCATAAAATAAATAATACATGTGTAAAATACAGCCTTGAAATTTAGAGCAACCACCAAGAGAAGATGCGAAATTAAAAACATGTTTGGGGGTGGAGTCTCCCCTTAGCTTAATTGTGTGAAGGCCGGGCCATTGTGTGGAGTCGTCGCGGAAGGACCTGAAGAGGGTGGTGGGGGGAACGAGGGTGTGAGGGGAAGGTGAGCAGTGGACGGTGGGCAGCTCGATAGCGCCACGCGAGTGGCTGTCGCACGGAGCCAGCTGCCCGCTGATGAAGTGTGTGAAAGTGTCCTCGAGCAAGGGAGCTGCCCCGGCACCCAGACTTTGCTCGCAAATTAGAAATTCCAGGTGCCAACCCCTCCCGTCCTCGTTCCGGCACGCACGCCAGCCCCCACTCCCCCCCCGCCTTCTATAGCGGAATGACGAACACAAGACTTAAAAGCGGGAAATTACGTTTCCGCCCCAAAAAGTGTTTGTACGCAGTAATGTTTCCCGGACACATCCAGGGGTGTACATACGACTCGTTGTGCCAGAGAAATATCCAACATAAGGGTTAATTCCAACTTTTCTGAAACCCTGCTGAATTTCTCATTTCAGGTTATTCCTCCAACTTATTCAAACAAAGGTTAACAATGACTAGAAAATCACACCAAGGATACAACGAACAGCATTCGTGTGCACTCATTTAATAATATTTTGCATGGGGACTATTTCTTACTTCCTTGCTCGCAGATTAGAAATTCCGGGTGCATATTTTTTTATATATATATATTTTTTTCATATTATTGTAAAATAAATTTTATTAACGTTTACATAAAATAAAACTAATAATTAAATTTGACCAAAAATTAGAAACTTTTATTTTACCAGACGTATAAAACGCTTCCGGTACACTACATATTTAGAAAACAACCAAACACGTTATATTTTGAGTAGTTATTCCAAGGCTTAATTCAAATACGGGGTCGCGGTGGTCTATGGGCTAGAGAGATCGCCTCTCAACAAGGCGAACCGGGTTCGATTCACGGTCGGGTTGCTCTCGGATTTCTGCACTTGGGAATTGTGCCGAACGATGCCAATGGTTGGTGGGTTTCCCCGGGGATCTCCCGTTTCCCCACCCTTGCATCCCGGGGCTGCTCCATTTCAACCTCCTTTCACCCTCATTGGCTCTCAAGACCTTATTGTGAAAAGCCACCCAAATCTGTCCATTCCACTCTCCGCACTTGATTAAAAAAAGTGGGAAGATGCCGCGAATAGACTACAATTAGAATTGATACTACTTATTATTGATAACCTTTAGTTATAAACTCAGCATGCATGTGCTGAAAAAAAGAAACAAGCATAGGTACTAAAAACACAATACGCATAAACATAAATGTGTCACGGATTAGCGTGCATTTGAAGTATTGTAGGATAGAGTACTCATCACTCTGTAGAAAATAATGAGCAGCAACCACATCACAAACACAGCACAGACTTCAAACAGAACTGTAGGTAACGAAAAAAAAAAAAGTTGATGTCATATTTGCAGTACGGTCTATGGCTGGGGTAAAAATGCATTGAATGATTTCCATCTTTGAAATGGGAAATAAAATGATACGCTTGTATGAATCAGGAGAAGAATCGATTGGTGGGAGAAGCAGGAGTATACAACAGAGAAAACCCATTCTCCATCGTCGGCGTCCGTCATGGAGCCAAAATGCAGATATTGTCAGTCGTGTCTATCGAGGATTGAAACCCGGTTCTTCGCGGCAGGCAGCCGGACAGCTAGGCGTGCATTCTAAAAAGCTGCAACGAGCGAGATACAAAGCTGCTCTAACTAACTGTTCGGTGTTATAGCGTACGCCGACAAGTCTTCCTACTGAGTACGCAGTCAGCCAGTTTGGAAATCCGTGTTGAGAGATTGCAAATACTGATAATAATAGTAATAATAATGGCGTGTGGGGAGTGCACCCAGGGCAAGGCAACACCCTCCGAGTGACGGTCTTTCCAGCTGGGACCCGTAGGTGACCGACATCCCCGGTCATGACAGAAATGAGACCCTAGAATGGAGTGGCGCTGGAATGCAAGGGTGGGGGAAACGGGAGTACCCCGAGAAAACCGGCAGGCAAGCGGCATCGTCCAGCACGATTCTCACATGCGAANACCGGCAGGCAAGAGGCATCGTCCAGTACGATTCCGGGAGTGAACCCACCGGGGATCGAACCTGGATCGCCGTGGTGGGAGGCGAGCGCCCTGGCCACTACGCCACCGCTGCCCCGCAAATACTGATGTGAAATGTTATTTGCAAGGCAGGCAAAGTTTGGACCAGCATCATGGGTGACAAACACATGATTGGCTAGAATTGTTTGGGTTACTCTTGAATGAACACATCCGCTGCAGTTTCTGGAGGACAGAACCAATGTCCGTCATCTTCCTTTGTTTAATGAAGTGATATTGAATGAATATTATTACACGCTGTATCAGCACTATATATGCATTTTCTATACACCTGTTATTGTAAAGTCGCTCCGTCATCACAGTGCCACATACGACAGGCAGAAAAGATACGGTGGCGTAGTCACTGCGTTACCAGGGCTTCAAATTTTAGAATTTCTTCTTGAGAAATTTTAAATAGTCTCGAGAATTATACTACTGTGGGGCAAATGCATCGCTGTCTATTAAAACTACAATACCAAGAAGGACGTGAGCTAGCACAAGCAGATGTATCGGACAGGATACCCATCATACACAGGTGACATTATTTCTTCTGCAGCTCGGTGTGGTGCACGGAACATGGGGGAATCAGTGCTGTGTGGCCCCACCATGCGAGGCGATAACCGCGGCTACACGACGTGGCATTGTGAGGAGGAGACTTTGGATGTCTGTCTCGGGTACCTCAGTCCATGCTGCTTCGATGTGTGCCCAAAGTTTATCCGTCCTGGCCACGGTTGTCCTATGACAGGCCAGTCATCATCCGACAACGGACAACGCGTTTCTTGATAGATTATAGATCCGGTGAACGCACATGCCAAGGAAGCAGTGAGACGTGGTGGTCATCCAGGAATCGCCGGACGATGTGTGCCACCTGCGGCCGCGAATTGTTCTGTTAGAACAGGGACTCAGACTGGCCGTGGGGATATGTGACAACAACCGGCTCCAACACCTCCGCGATGTAACGGTTGCTCTAGGCCAGTGATNTGTTAATGGTAAAGTGAGCACTGTTGAGGCCCTAGTAACTTTTTCCTTTCAGCCATTTTTTATCCATTAACAACCGTTTTAAAGAAATATTGCCATTTAAATTAAAAACACAGTATGTTAACTCCACCTCACTCAGAAGTTAACATCTAAGGTTAAAATAAAATAAAATTATTGACTATCATTTCAAATGAGAGGACTTTTTAAAGTGCTCACTTTACCATGAATAGCCTAAAATCAGCCTACCAGCGATACAAAATAAGCGTGAGCGCGACTGGAATCCGATGGCACTACATAGACATACCTTAACTCCAGGTGCTAGAACCAAGCGCGGTGGCGCAGTGGTCAAACTTTGGACCTGCATTCGGTAGGACCTGGGTTCGAATCCTGGTCCGGCCTTCCTGATTTCGATTTTCTGTGGTTTCCTAAAATCGTTCCAAGCGAATGGTGGGATGGTTCCTTTCTACAGGGCATGGCTGATTCCTTCCCCGTTCATGCATGTCTGAGAAACTTGCTCCGTCTCTAATGACTTCGCTGTCGACGAGACGTTAAGCCCTACCTACCCACATACCCACCTACCCACATACCTACTTACCTGCTAGGTGCTGGTCCCGGTATGTTGGAGCATAATGCAAGACTCGGCCAGGCGCGCGCCGCGGTGCAGCCAGACACTGATGCGACCACCGTGGTACTGCAAGCAGTAGCAGGATTCGTCGAAGAAGACGATGGTATTCCATTCGTCCCTCCAGGCCCGACGTTCCGCGCACCATTGCAGCCGCAGGCGACAGCGATGAGCCAAAAGTGGCAACCGTAGTAATGGGCGCCTGGACAAGATGCTCTGATGCTACAGACGGCAACGAACCATGTGGCGGACACAGATTGATGTGCCACATGCCTGAACTCCTGAGCGATGGTGTTTGATGTGGGGGCACGTTCCGTAATCACCACACGCACCCGATACCTGTCTCGCGCTCGTCGGTGTGATGGGGCCGTTGGCTTCCTGCACATCGCTCAGATCATTTCTCCTCGATCTGTTCTGGCCCCACATCCGCTTCACTGTGGTTGAATTTCTTCCAATGCGAGGACCAGTTTCGCGATAGGATAGTCCACAATCCCGATAGGCCACGCTTCTCCAGCGGTAAAAGGCAGAAACCTATTCCTATGGCTGTAGTGTTTTTCGACGCGGCACGTTCACTCCGCTTGTACATGCGAGCTGCAGGTTTACACAATGGCACTGCCTCTCTGTGGCTTCTGCACTTCCACTTACATACAGCTTATCGGTGTGGCCATTGGCACATGTGCTGGGCCACTCTGCTAAACAACTAATCACGTCGTTTTCCTACCCTGGTATACGAATTCTCTCAATGTGGGGTCCTTCAGTTGTGTCCTTCTTAGTGTTGTCATTTCAATGGCCAGCAGTGTATAAATCGAAATGAGCACGCAGATTATCGATGTGCTATCTTCCTCAACACGACTTTAATCTATAATGGTTGATGCATTTGATAACGTGCCTTTGCAAATAGTCTAATAATTTCAATAAACCTGCTTTCACTCTGTAAATATCGCCTTCGTATGATCTAAGAGTAAATAATAACACAGAGACGATGTGGGGTGGTAGTTCTTTCGATGTGGGCATATCCGTCCTCTGATTGGTTAAGCGAGGCTCTGGGAGTGGCCTTTATGCCCGACAGGCTACTGCATGCTGTGAAAGGTCCCCTATTAGCCGGACTGCCGGCCGGCCGGCGAGTAGGTTACCAGTTGTTGATTGGCGAACGGCGTTCCAACATGTTGCTGACCAACGACGCCATTTCGCTGACGTATCTGGCGGGAGTTCGTGGTGTGAGCTGCTGTTTCACAAGCAAATGGCGGGCGCTGCAGTTACTTTACGTATTACTACACTGAGCTTCATCAATCAGTATATGGGATTCAATCGAACGTTTTCGGGATATTTCTCAGGTAAGCTGCCAACGTCACTCCGTAATTTAAAGCTGCTTTTCCTTCTATATAAATACTTGTTTTTAAGTCAACTTTCAGACAGGACAAAACCAGGAATGGAATGAATTCGAACTGAATGTGGGATGAATACCACTGTTTGCGGTAAAATTTTCCAATCCCGATTGAAAAATAAACAAAACATACGGAAACATGTACGTGAACTGAAAAAAATAAAAAAACAAATTAGACTAAACATTTGCTCTAAAGACGTACAAGTTAAAAGCAGTTATCTGCAACTCTTCTTAATTTGGTTTAATTAGAGTATACTTAAGTTAATGAAATTTTTTTAGAGTGTACAGAGGCAGATTTCATTTTGCTAATGTTTTTACCTTTAAGAGTAATTAAACTTATGAGAAATATCTAACGGCATAACGCTTTTTGTGAAACATTACTCCGTCAAGTTCCCATTACCATTATATTGCGTATTTTAGCAAAGCAAACAGTTATCGCTAGCTAATTTTAGTAACTAAAAATAATAAATTTCCTTAATCTGAGTATTTCGGTTAAAAGTCGGCGCATTGTTTGGCCAACGGCCTCCGTCTCTCCAAACTTCTTGTGATGTGAAAGTCATGCTCTTTTCAAGTCCAACAAGTAACAAAACTCTTGCGCCATATTTTGTTTCTACCTCTCAGAACTACTCTACCACAGACAGTAGTCCACGAAACAAGTCTGAGTAAAAGTTTCTTGATAAAACTTAAATTATTTTCTGCGATTGATACGAGTGTGGCTCTTGTTGATAAGTGACAAAACGAGCTACGTTTCCAACAGGGCATTGATACATTAAGTTATTAACATTTGCTAAAAACTTCAGCAGGGTCGTTGCCAACACTGCACTCGCAAGTACTTGAAATATAATTCTGGAGCACACGAAATTCGTAATGAATCCAAACTTACAAAGGCTTTGTAAGATTACAATTCTGATATACAAGTTTTGGAATTTACAAAATATATTTTCTCACTAAAATTAAAATTCTGTTTCATTCTAAAAAAAACCTCCTTCCTATTCTGTATTTTGCCATTTTTATTTAACATCGGTAACATAAACTTTTCAAAGATATCGACGTAGACAAAATAATCAAGACAGAAACTTAACGCCTTAGTTCTGTGGAGATAAAAAATCACATGTTTGGAAAGAGTTCTAAACTATTCATGACCCTACGAGTGGAGGTAGGGAGAAAATATGCAAATCTGAAAAGTGTGCATCACCATTTTCAAAAACATTTCCTCGAACATGTCGAGGTTGAAGTAAAAGTACAAACAGAACACAGCACAACCTTCCTCGACTTGATTCGGGTGATTCAATATAACTTTTTAAAACTGAATTAACGATCTGTGTGGCAAAGGTCGCAAATACGTTACATTGGTCTCACTATAGTTTCCGGCTTCCAATCATGGCTCAGTCATGATTATGTGTTCAATTCTCAGATACGTAATTGCATGTACGTTGATTATTTAAGCCCTTCCTCGCCTAATTAGTGCATCGACATAGAGTGGGGTGCCAACAAGGCAATAAAATAAAACAAAATTATAATCCAATCCGAATATATTCCAGACAAGATGCACTAAATTAGCAGATTAAACATAAAGTGATTAAATGAGTAATTATAAGTCACTAAGCTTGGCGTTCTCTCAAAGTTAATAATCTCAGATAGAAATTCCACATGTAGAGTGCCAGAAAATTGCATACTAATGGCGTTTCAGACATCTCATATAGGACTTTTTTTACACGTGAGTTTGCTGCGAAACCTTTGCTTTTATTTCATAATCTCGTTCCTTACAGTGGCTAGTCTATAAGTAAACACGTAAAATATTTCGTTTCCGAAACTTCATTTGACGTGCATTTTCTGAAAGTAGCGAGAAATCTACGTAACAAAAATACTCTCTCCATTTCATTTTCTATCGCCAGATCAAAGGTTGTTTCTAACGATTGTCGGTGTTACCAAATTTTTACTAACACAAAGTGATCAATTTTTTTATCCCGACTGTTTTGATTAGGGGAATGTTAATATAAATCGAAGAGTAAATAACTCTATATTACCTGTCGAACAAGTTATAATTCTTCTTAAATGGAAATTGAAACGAAAATAAAATCAAAGATGCAGTAGATTAAACCATTTTAACGGAATTCATGGGTACCATAGCGTCACAGAATTACCAACAAGAAGGTTTCTGCATTGTTGTGCATCTGCGTGGGACCTGCTGTAGAGTTTGAATGAAAGGTGCATATTTTGAATCTTTTCGTTTTCATTGTGAAAACGGATAGTGTTCCTGTACTTTTGTGACGAAAGCTCTCCACTGAAGAGTTAAGTTAAATTTCTAAACATATTTTTTAGTCGCATCCATTTTATTCAACACGCAGAAATAGCAATACACCTACCAATTTATGGTGTGACAGCATGGTGCTTTCTATGTGCGTCTGATAAAACTAAGCATTTCTCGACAGCAGAGAATTAATAAGATAAGTTCTAAAACGCAAACATTTTAACGTATTTCTGTCAGATCCTCCTTCCATACACTTTCATATATGTTGAGACTGATACCTGGATATTTCCATCAATTCGTTAAATAAATTCAATATGTACTAACATACAATAAGGTAGTACATTCTTTCTTCGCCGCAGATACACATAATATTGCTTTCCATAAAATGTTTGGGTAGTTTTGTGTTCTTTCGGATTCAAGCAGCTTAAAAACCTAGTAGGCCCTATGCATTCCATGTTCACAAATTTCTTTTAATTTTTGTAGCTTACCGATTTTGTCATTGCTGGTTAACAAAAAAGGTAGAATTGCCTGTACTTGCTTCCCGGTCAATAACCAGGGAAGGGGCCTGTTGTAGTGTAGTGGTTAGACTGATCGCCTCCAACCTAGGCGAACCTGGTTCAATTCCCGACGGGATCGTCCCCGAGCAAGTGAAAATCGTGCCGGACGATGCCACTGGTTGACGGGTTTTCTCGGGGGTCTGCCTTTTACCCCGCCCCTTCATTCCGGCAGCTCTTCATATTCACCTCGCCTCATCTTCATCGGCTCTCAAGACCTTGACGTTAAAAGCCGCCCAAATATCTTCACTCACTCACTCAATAACAAGGAAACTAAATTGTAATGGTATTGTACATTCACGGTTACTTCCATCTTTTCTGAAGCCCTGCTGAAGTTATACTTCTCGGATATTCCTCCGCCTCATGCAAACAAAGCTTAACTGAGTCTATACAATCACACCGATGGAACAGCACACCGCATTTGTGCGCACTCAGTGTAATATTTTGCATAATAACTATTTCTTACTAAGTATTTCCAACACACGTATTTGTTCCCTGTTAATATTTATATTCATTATAAATGAAATATTATTATTTTATAGATTAAATGAAATCAAACGTTTTATTTAACAAAAAGAAGGTATTTTTATGTGAGCACGAGTATAGAACGCTTGTGGTACCTGACGTGTTTAGGACACAAAGAAGCACGTCGTACGTGGATTGATTTTCCAAAGGTTTAATTAAAAAAGTGTGATAGAATCCACGAATAGACTATAACTAGGGGCAGTGATATTTCGCGAAAATATTTCGAGACAAGATACAGTCAGAAGCACTGTAGGGTCGTCCAGCTTCTTTGATAGGCTAACAAATGTTCTGGCCTGTGTTAACCGTTTGCGCACGAATCACGAAGGTTCAGTGTCGGTGTTACTTAGTCCTGAGTGGCTTGGTCAAAGACGGACACGGCACAAGCAGCCAATGGAGGCATTACAACAACTGAGGTGTGTATATAGTATTGAAATCTACCGTGTGCTCTGATTTTTACGCGAAAAGTCACTGGCCCTAAATATAACTTGTTAATGACGTGACGCTGCAGCGTGACTGAGCCACGCCACAGTCTCGCCGAAGCGCAGAGCAAAAGCACAATTCTCGTGTGATTAGTATTCAGTGGTGGTGCTGGCCAGACGACGCGACGAGACGCCCGCCAGCTGCACGTCTCTCCAGCGAGGCGCCTGGGAAGCACCGGCGAGTCTCCACAGCCTCGCGTAGCGCCCGCTTGACGTTACCAACCAACAAATACGACGCGAGGCCAGTGCTTGACCAGTCAAGGTCTATAATAGACATGTCGCACGTAACATGCAGCATAAGGAAGCAGAACCACGTATTGGAGATTGCAACGTCCACAACTAGAATTTGGCGTGACTTACTTGGCGATGTTTGCGTGACTTGGAGTTAATATGGTCATCTCCGAGTATCTTACGCCAAGTTTTTAACTCCGGCCGATGAGAATGTGAAACGTTATAAAAACTACGGTAGCTAACTTATGTATATAAAAATTCTTGCGCTGGAAAATATTATTTCCTATTTGTTTGCTCTTTCTAATTGGTGAAAACGGTTTTTTTTTCTTTCACGTTAACGCCAATTGTAGACAGACGGTTTCGCTTGTTATGCTTTGTAAATAATGTTATTTAAGCCAAGTCGATTGTGGGTGGGGCCTAATTCTACTTAGGTTAAAAACAAAACGTTATTTCTTATAGGACAGTTTGGCATAGGGAAAATTTCCACTGCCAGGTGCGCCGTGTTCCAAAAGGAAACCTTTAATTGAAATTGTAAGCTACGTGAATAACAAAAGAGATATATTTTAGATAATTACGAAGTTATTTAACATTTTATTTATGTTTAGTGCAATTATCCAGTCTTTTTTTAACGTAGAAAATAGAGAAAATCTGGATCCTTGCCGACACTATCTCTTACTTGTTGGGAAAATGTTTCCTTTACCAAATTCTTGACATTGATGTTCTAAATCAGAATTAGAAGTGACCTACGACCAGGACACCTCTCCAGGTCACAGAGAATATACCACAATCACGACTTTTCGCTTTAAATTTTTGTATCACGTGGCTTTAGAACATGCACTGCTTATGTGTGTGTATATACATGTATACCAACATTATGTTTGTCTATACTCTAAGCCCGAACGAGTGATATATGTTAGTGAAACAACATTTACTGAAAGTCAGTTGATGAAACTACTGCTGACTGGAGAAAGAAGCAAATAAACTGTGGAACAAGTGACTTATGACAGTAGAATTATTGATATTCAGTGTATATTATAAAGAAATCAGTGAATTTCAGTTATCGTATTAATAAGTTATCTGACACTGATTACCAGTCGTGCTATTTCCACTCGGTTTTTACTGATTGGCTCAAATCTCACTGTTTCAAGTTTAAAGCGTATGAAAAGAAACATTCATATGTATATGTAAAGAGACGTAGATGTACACACGCGCACTTCATATTTGTTTTATATAGATTTATACACCGACGTGCCGAAAGTCTTGGGATCGCAGTATGCGTAGACAATAATCGGTGGCGCCATCATACCGTCACTCGTATAAGTGTCCAGACCGGGCTTTGCCATCGCGTTAGCCAGTGTGTGCCGTCCATGGCATTGCATTGCAGACCTTCGTGGACTTCACTTACCCCCGCAACGATGGAATAATCCAGCAAGATGTTGCACCGTGCGTGTCATCGGCCCAACTCCTCCAGAATTGCTTCGAGGAGCATTGTAATATTTTCCGAAGATTGCCGTGGCAACCTCGTTTATCCGATGTGAACCCTATCAAACATTTATTGGATGTGATGAGGAAGTCCGTTATCACTCGAGATCCTGCACGTACAAACAGAGAGCCGGTGGATAGTTGTCCAGTCTGCATGCGTCAACATCTCTCCACAGGTCCAGTTGTGGAATCGATACCACGACGAGTCGCTTCACTTCGCCGGTCTAGAAGATGGCCTACACCATATTGGACCAGTATCCCACGACTTTTGGCATCTCNACCACGACGAGTCGCTTCACTTCGCCGGTCTAGAAGATGGCCTACACCATATTGGACCAGTATCCCACGACTTTTGGCATCTCAGTGTACGTGTATGTCTACCAAATAAGGGTTTTGATGTTTTATAAAACTCACATTCATCAAAACTCGGGAAATATGTGTTCTGTACGTTTATGTCCCTTACTGGGCTGTCATATTTTATTTGTACGTGTAAATAGCTTCGTCACGCAACCCCACCCCGCGTTTTCTTCACTCTGCTTCTGGGATTCAGCCACTGGACCATCCGTTNAAATAGCTTCGTCACGCAACCCCACCCCGCGTTTTCTTCACTCTGCTTCTGGGATTCAGCCACTGGACCATCCGTTTCTCTAAGGTTGGGGTCACTCCTGAGCACTGATGATGCCTGAAAAATGTTTATTATTTAAAAATGATAACATTAACAGTTTCAGTATGCGATAAGGGAATATGCATTACCTAAGTACGAACTTGCGAGTGTGATCACAACAACAATTTTGTGATCAATCTGCTGCGCTATATTACAAGATAAAAATAACTCAGCTCTAATGTGAATGCGTAATACGGTAGGCGTAAACATCGGAATTTATTTTAAAAGACCACACACAATAGTTTGCCTGTGATTTTAGAAAGTTATTTTTAGATTTTAACTTTTCTATGCTTTCTCCAGTCTATGGCCGCTAAAATGGTGATATTTTAACTTTACTTAAAATAATATTCTAAATATAATATCATACCGTTTTTCGCACATAAACCTGCAATGTAAATTGCAATAAACAGTAAAGAGAAAAATACGAAACTCCAAAACGAAATACTAATAAACATACATAAAATGAATGAGTGAAGAGATTTGGGTGGCTTTTAACATCGAGGTCTTGAGAGCCAATGAGGGTAAAGTGAGGTGAGTATCGAGCAGTGCTGGAATGTAAGGGCTGGGGAAACATGAAGGTCCCCGAGAAAACCCGCTGACTAGCGGCATCGTCCGGCACGACTCCCAATTTAAAAAATCCAGAGTAAACTGGACAGGGATTGAACAAGGTTCGCCTGTGTCAGAGAAGTGGGAGGAGCAGTCTAACCGCTCAGCCACCGTGGCCCCAATACATAAAGAAAATTTATAATTTATGAGAAATCACATATTCTTAAGGAAAAAGATTTAGAAGATTTGGAAATAATTTCCTCATTTATAAATGTTCAGTAAATATACAGATTAGTAGTATGTTGTGAATTTAATCACGCCAGTTTCAAGGAGACTACCTCGGCAATAGCAGGAAGGTGGAAAATAGAATTTCAACTACCGGTTATCGTCTGCGGGAACAGAAAGAGTAAAATTATATAACGCAAAAGCCAGAGATTATTTTGCAATTGACGGGTGAATGTGCGCAGTGATAAAACAACTCACTCGAATTCAGAATAAAATAGGTTCGATTCCCGGTTACACCTACCTAATTTCGGTTTTCCGAAATCACTCCAGCAGGTGAATTACGTGTATGGTTCCTTGATGTTAGCTATGGCCAGTTTCTTCCCCGGTCCTGTTTGACAATTGATTCCGTCACTAAAGAACCCGCTGTCAACGAGAAGTTAAGTCGCGCATAAAAAATACATTTCTGTAGTTGACGGCAAGTATCGGATATAACTGAGAGTGCGTCGACGCGACGTTGCAATCTCGAACATGTACGGAAAATCCTGGACCAGCGCCCAAGTTCCGAAGTACGCAAATGCTTCCGTTCGGAAAAAAAGATCTTTCTTGCTGCAGTGGATCACGCATTTCAGTTTCGCCAGATGGTTTCCAAAAGAGAAGACAGTAAATTGTTAATAGAGAATGAAAGAACACACGCCATACAGACGTGATGGTACGAGAGTGGGAGTGACTTTGTCGATGAAGCGTACACATCTATCTTCTATGTCATCAGTCACTAGAACTAGACTATTTCCAACAGAGAGGATTTCGTACGGAGGCGTGCGAGTGGAAAAGTTTCAGGGTGCTCAAAAAACAACTGTGCCATACATTACAACCACTTTAATTGCAACAGCGAGTCGGCGTCTGCAAACTTTGCTGCAAGCTCCGCAGAACGTTTGTCGGCCTTATGGTTATTAAAAGCNGCAACAGCGAGTCGGCGTCTGCAAACTTTGCTGCAAGCTCCGCAGAACGTTTGTCGGCCTTATGGTTATTAAAAGCTTAGAAACTACAAATACAAAAAACATGACTTCTTATGAAAAAAGGTTTTAGTGCTGTCACAATGTATTAGAATCTTACTTGAGGATTTGAATAAACGGAGTTTTCCAAAATGTTTACGCCCGTTTTTTATNTGTCACAATGTATTAGAATCTTACTTGAGGATTTGAATAAACGGAGTTTTCCAAAATGTTTACGCCCGTTTTTTATTATTACCTCCATTATCTAAGAAGGATTTCATTATGGCATACATAACACCTAAACCATAAGGTGCAAGGGAGTTTCTGTTAGGATTTTAGAAATAACTAAGGCGGAACACTAAATTTACATTTAAAAAAAAACGTTCTCTCGAAGAAATTTATAAAACTCAAGACATTCCAGATGATGGCACGTCAGGAAGTTTTGAATTCGACTCAAATTAGATGGTCCAGCAGGATATCTCCTACTTCACCCACACCAGCTGACGGGTTACATTAAAAAAAAAAGTTCACGCCTGGCGATTTTATCTGGTCATTCGAATATAGGATGTGTGGCAGTGGAGGATCTCGTGTCGTGGAGAACTCGCGTTCGGGAGCATCCGCACTCGAGTATAGCCGTTCTCATTTCGGTTCTCCATGATTTACCAACATCACTCCACATTCTTTGATACAGGCAATGGATGGTTGCTTTGACGTCCCTGGTTGTCGCAACAGCCGATTGCATCTTTAAAGACTGCGCTGTTCCCAATACGCTAAGTCCTGTATATTTCTTCCTCAGCATCAGAACTACTCAAATGACTCATAGTCTACTGAAGGCACTAGTCAGCCAAGTTTCGTCGGTATCATGAAAATAATCAGTCCCTCGCCCAAGTACGGTTATTTAAGCAGAAGCTACTTTCCGAGTGGTCAGAAGCCACCGTACACTCATCGCTGTTGAATCCAAACGTGCCTGTCGCGTAACCAAAATCATGTCGGATCTCCCTGTCACAGAGTAGATACATACACAGAGACGCAATGGCATGGCGGTTCCTTTGGTGTGGGTGTATCCATTCTCTGACTGACTGCCTGACCCCGTGGCAACGGGCCTTGTGTCTGATTGATACTGCATGGTGCGAATTGTCCCCTACTGGCTAGGCTGCCGTCTGGCGAGTAGGTTACCTAGCATTGATTGACGAACGACTTTCAAATATACTGCTGGCCAGTGCCGCCATTTTACTGGCGTGTGTGGCTGGAGTTTGCCAAATAAGTGGTTGTTTCACCTCTGTATCCTTAATTACTCTGTGTCCGTATGCTGTTATAGGCACGTTAACCTTTCGGGGTAGGCTCTTCATTAAGTAACAGTACACAGGAAACGGAACTTGTACAATTCTCCCTGTAGCATGGTGAGTAGTGGAGTGGAGTGGAGATATTTGGCCGACTTTTAACATCGAGGTCTTGAGAACCGACAAGGGTAAAGCGAGGTGAGTATGGAGCAACGCCGGTATGCAGGAGGAGGGGAAACGGGAGATCCCCCCATAACCCGCCGGCCAGCGATATCGACCAGCACTATTCCCAAATGTGAAAATCAGAGAGCGATCCCGCCGTTAATCGAACCTGGTTCACCTTGGTGTCAGACGAGTAATCTGGCCCCTAAACCACCGTGACTCCATGAGTAGTTGACGTTTATTTGTTGCTAAGGCGCACGGCAAGCAAACTACGTTACTGCTCGTACGAATAATGTTATCGGCCTACTAGATTCAATTCAAGGCTTTGCGCGGCCCAGTTAGTTGATGTACGTAAATCTTAGTTGATATAAGTCACAANCCTACTAGATTCAATTCAAGGCTTTGCGCGGCCCAGTTAGTTGATGTACGTAAATCTTAGTTGATATAAGTCACAACTTATAAATCACTAGATAATTATGCGCAACACGCCGAATATACTGAGACAAGTACAACGAAATTGTTCCACAATTCAAATGCTATTGTTCCCTATTTGAAACGCTACTATAAATTAATAGAATCACCAGAGGCAAGAGTGTAAGTGCCGCTGGTCGTTAATGACTTGTGGAGAACTCGGATGCCATCCATCCATTCAAATCCCTTTCTTGAGCGTGTAGGGAGCATTTATGTGGATGAAGCCAAGGCACAGTAGAGCAATTCTGGAGATTCTTAATCGATGCCTCTTACTGGAAGATGCGATGTTGTTTGAATAGACGTGTATTAATTTTACAGATTATGTACAGACAACAGCAAAACCTCGATTTTGATCCTCTCTCATCATTTCTTTCGTTATTTTGACTATGATTTTCCATACAAAAGCTACTTATCTGTGCTATACTACGCGTTAGACGTCTACGAGTTTGAGCAACGTCACAAAGGAAAGAGGCATCACTGACAATTCCTCGCATCCGAAACACAGAGCGCGAGAGATGGAAGCATATAAGAGCCCGCCACATTACGTAAAAGATAACAGAAGATATTGCCCGCAGTGACTACGTTTCTCTAATGATCCTTGAGAGACTCAAAGCCATCCACCACTGCTGACGGGAGTACACCGCTATTGTCTTTCCTTTTACTATTAACACTGAACTGATTTACTATTTTCTTCGGTTATATTAAAGAGAAATACTCGTATTCATCATAAAAATTAAGTTGTGTCGAAATTATTTTTTAAGCTGCATTTTTTAAAGTAATGGTCGATTGGTTCTTTACAGTCAACACCTGTGTCACTGAAGTTTGAGGAAAATATGCTTTTCACATGTGTTGTTATTAAATTTAAAGGCATTTTTTTAAACACTAAGTTATCTTTGTAACTGTAACAGTAATATGCACATATGTATACATGGGCCTATAACTTGAATTTTGAAAACTAATGTATCTTCGCAGAGCAGAACTTTTTACATGCGTCAATACTTTTTATCAGTTAGTATGAAGAATTCCGCTCTGCTTTCTCAGTTTTCCTGCTCCTTCTCCGTACACTTACATCACAGATAGTCACCGATAGCTGGGTTGTTTGTAANCCTCGCATCCGAAACACAGAGCGCGAGAGATGGAAGCATATAAGAGCCCGCCACATTACGTAAAAGATAACAGAAGATATTGCCCGCAGTGACTACGTTTCTCTAATGATCCTTGAGAGACTCAAAGCAATCCACCACTGCTGACGGGAGTACACCGCTATTGTCTTTCCTTTTACTATTAACACTTAACTGATTTACTATTTTCTTCGGTTATATTAAAGAGAAATACTCGTATTCATCATAAAAATTAAGTTCTGTCGAAATAATTTTTTAAGCTGCATTTTTTAAAGTAATGGTCGATTGGTTCTTTACAGTCAACACCTGTGTCACTGAAGTTTGAGGAAAATATGCTTTTCACATGTGTTGTTATTAAATTTAAAGGCATTTTTTTTAAATACTAAGTTATCTTTGTAACTGTAACAGTAATATGCACATATGTATACATGGGCCTATAACTAGAATTTTGAAAACTAATGTATCTTCGCAGAGCAGAACTTTTTACATGCGTCAATACTTTTTATCAGTTAGTACGAAGAACTCCGCGCTGCTTTCTCAGTTTTCCTGCTCCTTCTCCGTACACTTACATCACAGATAGTCACCGATAGCTGGGTTGTTTGTAANCTGCTTTCTCAGTTTTCCTGCTCCTTCTCCGTACACTTACATCACAGATAGTCACCGATAGCTGGGTTGTTTGTAACCGCCGCCCAAGATCGCAGACATGTGGCGCGCAGTATAGCTTACGTTAAGTGGAGTGGAGAGATTTGGTCGGCTCGTAACACGTAACAACGAGGTATCGAGAGTCTGTGAGGGTGAAACGACGTGGAAATGGAGCAGCGCCGGAATGTAAGGGTGGGGAGAACGAGATATCCCCTAGAAAACCTAAAGACCAGCGGCATCGTCTGGCACGATTCTCACGTACTCCCCCCGCGAGTAACCCCGCTGGGAATCGAAGCCTGTTCACCTTACTGGGAGGTGACTGCTTTAGCAGGTACACCACCACGATTCTTCGCCTATATTACGAAAGGGTAGAATATATATTACAATAAGATAAATAACTGAAAATAACATTAATTTATTCAGTGAAACTGATGTCTACTATGGCTACTGAACCCATTGCATGCATAAACTATACCTAACACCTTATTTATAAAATTCATGTACCACATAAGTAACATTTTAATCATGTAAAAGATTTAAAAAATAAATTTAGAATTATTTTTTATTGAAATGCATGCGTTTGAACAGCATGCTCTAGACATTTGTGGAGCGCTAACTGCTCTTGTGCGAGGGTGAAATAATCATATGCCATCTTCTGAGATGAGTGACAGCTGAATAGTGGCGTAGGCTGTGTACAGTAAACTCAGCACTTTGGAAAGCCCTGCTCGAGATCTACTAGTATGCGCATAATGCATTCTTCCGCTATTCGTAAAATTAACATTGCCATCGTCCTACTCACTTTATTCATGCGCAGGTCAAGTGAAACTGTGAAATTAGTATAAAAGGAAATATATCACAAATCTACTAATTCGTACTCTTGTATGCACGTAAATGACATAAAGTGAAAATAAATCAGTTCAGTAATCACAAATGTTTACTAACACTTTAAATCCAACGTTAAGACATGGAACTACTTTATCTCCGTCGTTACGAACTTTACTGGGAGCATGCCACTCAGTATTCCCTTTAAAACATGTGCAGGTAGGGGTAGTGACATTTTCCAACAGTTGAGAGGCTATAGCTGTGGGCAGGCGAAGTTTCTTGTAAGCGGGTGGTCTGTTGCTCTGCGGGTTGCGGTACGCCCAGGCGGATTTTCGCAGAATCGTGGCGGACCGAGCCACTGGCGAGGGTCTGCTAGGGAGGAAGGGGATGACGGAGAATCTATTCAAGCAGCTAGTTAGGACGTATTCAAGAGGCCAAGTCCTTTCGTACCGCGGAAGGAAGACGTTTTATTGTCGCGGGGCCCGCGGAGAGGTGCAACAACAGCCTGGGCGCTATGACAACCGGCCTTGGAGCGTGTTCACAACGGGAGGTGCGAACCGACTTTCTGAAAGGCCGGCGCGTCGCTGCGCTGGCCACTTCACGGTATTCGAGACTGAGAAGCGCGGGAGCGATAAGGTCGACACTGCCACGCGCATCGTGTGTGCCATCGCCACTACGTGAAGGGCCTTGAACTGGCGTGCTGTGTTCTCGTCGTGCTGCGTGGCGTGTACCTATGGGACTTCAAACAGTGGCGCTATTATCGTATCGATGGAAAGTGTGCCGCAAGTTCAGTGCATGCTTCTCATGTACTTTTGTATGTGTCTGACACATGTTGTGGGATGCAACGCTTTGAAAAAGCTGTCTTCAGCTATGTTAGAGTGTTCCAATATGGTGTTTATTATTTTCGTGATGTCTTGAAAGTAACTAACAGGCATGGCATGAAGTACGTGCTATTTTCGTAGATCAGCACATTGGGAGCATGTCTAATAGTTTTGTATAAACCCTGGATTTGAGACACCTTGAGACGCAGTTCAAGCACTACATAGCCGGCCACTTAACGAAGCGAGATTCTTCAGAAGGAAAACAATTGAGAGCATATTTTCGACATATTTAAATTTTAAACTCATGGTAAGATGCAAAAATAGTCCCTGATTCACATGCAAAAGAGACACATGACATTTAATTTCTTAAACACACACAACCGAGTGAAGTGGCGCAGTCGTAACGAGCTTGACTCACATTCGGGAGGACCCGAGTTCAGTTTCCAGCCCAGTCTTACTAATATTGCTTTTCCCTAGTTCTATAAAATCACTCCAGGAAAATACTGGGATCTTTCCCTTAATACGGCAATGATAGATTCCTTCAAATGTCCTGCCTCTGTGAGCAGTTTGCTTCGCCTCTAATGACCTTGCTGTCGACGAGGCGTCAAGCCTTACATACCCGCCTACCTTCCAAACGCAAGATATATCATCTTTCTGCCTTGAAGTGGTCCGCTTGGCTGGCGTATACATTGTGTTGCATAGGTCTGGCACAAAAGTACGTGATTAAAAAACAGTTGAGTATTTTGTAATGGTGTCTAAACACGAAAACCATTTAAGTATCGTTTCAAGCCTAAAGACAAGTTTATTGAGCCATCATTTCAATTCCTAGAAATTGTTTTATTGGCATGCAAATGGCTTAAACGAGTGTTTTCAGAATAAGTTTTAGCTGCAAAATTTTCTATAATTTTAACTTTATTAGCGTGCCATGAAATATAGGAGGGCCACTTACAGTCACGTTCAGGCGAACGACTGACGGAAAGAGCGCACGATAGTAGAGGCCCATGCGCGTAGAGGCGATGAGGCAAGTGGCGAGTGAGCTAGAGTCGTCCGAACAGCTCACGCTTCTAGACGCGTTGAACCAACAAGATAGTTGCAGGCAGGCGACCCTCAAGGGGCCCACCTGGCCTGCATGGTTTGTCTCCTTTCTATGGCCGAGAAACGCGGCAGCTATAAGGGTTACACTGGCACGCGCTACAATAACGCCATCGCCGCTACGCGCAGCGCTCTGAACGTAGTGTTGCGTGCACATATGACACTTTCAGCGGTGACTATCAGTTTATTGAAGAAAAGTTGGTAGCAAAGTTCAATACAGGCTGTTACAGGCTGTTCAAGGCAAAGTGAGCAATTTGAGGCCCTAATTACTTTTTTCTTTCAACTATTTTTTATCCTTTAAACATTTTTTAAAATAAATATTACCATTTAAGTAATAAACACTATGTGTATATTCCAGTGCACTCTGAATTTAACGTCTAAGGCTAAAAAAAAGGATATTAATTGACTATTATTCCAAATGAGAGGGCTTTCAGAAATTCTCTCTTTACCATAGCCTATATCGTATTTAGACTCTTTCTGGCTAGTATGGTTGAAGATACGGCAATCTGTAAAAGCCATTTTTAAAAATATTGAAGGGCTCCAAGATAATACTTACAGCATGCGTGGTAATTTTAAACTACAATACTTCCTGGTCTGAGGAAGTCAGGAGGAAGGTCTCTGTTCGTCGGTGAACATACTGAAGGCACGTTTAACAGTTTCGTCAAAAATCTGAGATTTCAAACACTGCGCAGCGCAGTTGAAGCGCCAGGCAGACGGGACCCTTAAGATGGTAGTATCCACTTCATCTTAGAGTTTTCTTACAAATTTTCGTAATAAAAATGTATGACCAGAAATAAAAAAATCGAAGTTAGACATGACATAGAGGACTACTAAACGAATTTTTTGAAATTTGTAGAGTTTCAATTATACTTGTATTTTCCCATGAGGGATTGAAATTATTAAATAATTAGGTAATGTTTGACTACGGTTATAGATGTGAAACCAATCATGTAAGAAAAATAAGTGGGATTTCGAAATAACTGCTCAAATGTTCCCTATGCCGTGGCAAGCTTGGTTTTTAAATATTGACTCCGAAAGTTAAGTTATAGAGGAAAATACGTAAATACAAGATGGCAAGGATACTTACCCCTTAACCACACAATCGTGATGCTTGCTCGGGCGACTGCAGACTGCAGACACCAGCGGGCGGCTCTAACAGAGGAAGGAGCCTATCCCACGCTGTCACGACGTCGTCGCAGCACGCAACTCCGCGCGGCGTGAGAGGGTGATCGACGCAGGTGGTCCAGGAACCAGTGACAGTTTGTGTCTCACAGCCGCACCTCATCCGCCACCATGTTGATTACACCGAAACGCCCGCCGCCAGTCTCGTTCCTCAAGGCGACCAAGCTAGTATCTTCCTGCGGACAACCTGCATTCTGGTGCCAGTTCTCCGTGCGTCATGGCCGCTCTCGAAGCAACAGAGTACGGGTCATTTTCCCTTTCTCTTCTTAGTATAGCAGTTTAGCTATACGTACACTTAGGGAGGTTTCCATGGCCAAAATCTGGCCATGGCAGCCCAATCCCTTTCTGCCGAGATGCATGTTTTCCTTCCCTTGTAGGCGTATTGGGTTTAGCCCAGAGACGCACTTAACTCCCGTCCCTACCGCGGGTTCATATATAACACACAGTTTTAGAGTAGGTTAGAAAAAAGAGATTATGGGTAAGGTTACTTCTACTCTGGTTAGGAACAAAACGAGCTTTCTTATATAAGATTTTGGCACGGGGAAAATTTCCGCCGCTAAGTGCGCAGTGTTCCAAAGAGGTGACTTATAATTAAAATTTTAAGCTTCGTTTATAATAAAAAAAGAAAGATTTTATTTACTTACGAAGTTTTTTTAATACTTTATTTGTTATTAATTAATTTCTTTAACGTATAAAAAAGAGAAAATCCGGCACCCACGTGACAGTAGCACTAACCTACTGGCGAAAAAGTTTAGTTGTCAAACTAAAAGCATTGAGCTTCCCAACCTAACTACAATAAACCTTAGTATAGGGCAAGTGTATTGACGTCGAAATAAGACTAGCCGTCAGAAATGACGGAGCCCCAAAGCGCATTAAGAATGCGGGAGCAACGGAAAAAAACTACTTCATCATTAAAAATAGCTGTGTCTGTTCACGATATCTTCACACTTTTGGAACAAACCTTAAAAAATGAACCCATGTTAAACATGTTTGCCTTTTTTTAAAAGATATAATTTACCAGAAACATTTAATACTGTTATAAAATAAGCTATACTATTTTTTTTATTATGAAACGATAAAATGTTTATTTCGTAGGCAATGTGAACTAAAAACAGTGATAGTAGTGATGTATTGCCAATGGCTACTAATAAATAGTTAACG
Organism: Clitarchus hookeri; assembly: GCA_002778355.1. Classification (NCBI taxonomy): domain Eukaryota; kingdom Metazoa; phylum Arthropoda; class Insecta; order Phasmatodea; family Phasmatidae; genus Clitarchus; species Clitarchus hookeri. The sequence goes on from NQII01007503.1 coordinate 74,407, forward strand.
CATAAAATATTATTAAAATTAATTTTATTTTAATATCTGTAAAATCGGCAAAATTAATATTTTTTAAATAAAATACATATATTTTCACGTAGCGTTGAAGGCACGTATTAAAAATATTATTTTTTTTTTCCATGATCAGCTCAAAATACGGCGCGTAGGTCTAAATGTAGTAATTTTTTTTTTTAGAAGTTAATAATAACAATAATAATAATACTTTTGATTTATTTAGCGGAAAGATAATAAACCGGTGCCTGAAAGTAGAAATTTAGCAGGGATTCAGAAAAGCGTGAGATCACCGTGAATGGACACTCTCGTGATAAAGAAATACAAAATAAAAAAGTTTACTCCGTGCCCGGTTCTATTCGCTAGCCCTTCTCCAAAAATACAAATTCCAATTTACCAAAATTCACGATGGCTGTCGCCGCTAGAGAATCACGCTCATCACTTCGAGATAATTTTTATTGCATAATTGCACTTCATAATTAAAAATACATTTGTATTACAGAGCACAATTCGAGTACAGTTTTATTTTAAAATTTTCCTTAAAACTCGTGAAATAAATTTGTATGATAGTTAATTCCTAATATTTTCGTTATTACAAACAATATTATAGATACAAGACAACTTGGTTAAAATACTTCTTTCTTAATTATTTAATACAATAAAACATATTGAAATTAAAATGATATGTGTATCTTGTTTAGAAAATGTTTGTTACATTCTTTTACACTGAAGTTGGGTTATTTACTGGATTAAAAAAAATATGTACTATAGGAAATTATAAACTCTCAATCGGGGGAAATTATGTAATTATGTATACATTACTTTTGACTGGCAAATTACAATCAAAGTTATTCTTAAAAATTCGACTTCGCTCATAGCTTAATTCGATTTGATATGAGACAAATATGGATTGCATTAATCGTTTTGCCACACGAATCCTGTTAAAACATAGAAATTATTACTCCTTAAGTATTCATAATAAGAGATGTATAAAATTTACCAACACAAGAAAATCTAGTCTTCATTTAGTTGAACTCGCGGGAGAAATTGGTAACCCGAAAATATACTATGTGGCTGATAGCGCCTCTTTTCACTTAAACAACTTGTACCAATATTCGTTAAAATGTTACGTAAATAACTAAACTACATCGTCAGTTTCGCCTATATGTCTGGCCAGCTGTAATTTTTGGCTTGGGGCAATGAGAGGGAATGTCAGTGGCCTGCTTACGTTGTTGCTGGGCCGTTGATGCGAGCAATCTCGAATATAATGACTGGCAGGTGAGCAGCAACGAGGTGGCGCAGACGAGGATGGTGAAGCCGATGAAGGATCTTCACAGTTGTGTATCTTGTGAAGACACAGGTATGAAAAAGCTTCGTTGTTTACGAGAGTTGAATGGCTTGGTATGTTTTGGCATTAAGGGAATGGCGAAGTAGGAGCTAGGAGCCGGCAGGCCGCCGTGTTGTTGCGTCACCCGACCGCAATGTTAGATGTCGGTGAGTTTGACCTTGACCCATGATCTTCCCCTTGACCTTGTTCCCATGTCCTTGATAACCTTACACCCAAAAAACCGCAAAATTGTGTTAAAAATTCTCCAAAAATTTTTATTAACAATTTATTAGAATTTTTTTTATAATAAAATAAAAATTTAGAATATTTTGGCTAGAGAGGATGGGGGACTGGAGCCGACCAGCCACTATGTAATGATGTAACCCAACCACCATATTAAATCCAAGTTACCTTAACATTGACCTTTGACCTCGACCATGGCCTTAAATGACATAAACCCCAAAAATTAAAAAAAATTATAAATATATATATTTTTAAATTTATAACAAAAAATACGTTTCCTCAGCACTATGTCCAGCAGACTCCTGATCCTCACCAATGTTTTCCATTGGTGCATTACTTGTGTTCGTTTCGCAACCCAATAGTGTTTTTTATTGGTTAATTACTCACGCTCGTTCTACACGCCACCAATGTTTCTCATTGTTTTAACATTCCCCTCCTCTAAACCCATACCTTTGCTCCTTCTGTATATTGCACTCCACCCGACATATATTTATTTTTTCGTTTGTCATTTGTTCACTTTTGCTAGTGTAGTAATTATCGATTTCACTGCCAGAGGAGCTGTCAATTTAGCCACCATGTTGGTTGTTGGCCTTGGCCTTATTCCAATGAAATTGAACTCGAAAAATTGAGAAAACTCATAGTCAATGCAATTGACCATTACTAGCTAGTCACAACAAGGATCCATTCCGACTAACCATACAAGCCAACGACTGACTCCACCTTAGACTAACTCCACCCAAGACTGGTTCCTAGAGAGATTTACTGAGCACAAAACTAGCTTCTGATGAGACCATTTCCTGCAAAACTGACCACAACAACCGACAAGACCAACCTGCCATAACACCCTCCTATACAAACGATGATGGACAATCTCGAAAAACAAGTCTCTTATAAGAGTCTCGTAAATAACTTCTTCGCACAAAATTTTCGCAAAATTTGCACAAGACATTTCTACCACAGCTTACCATACCAAAGTGTCATACTAACTTACCAAGACAGCTGGCCAGACTAACTAGTTGTGAAACATTCCTCAAAAATATTCTCCTCATTTCATTCGTTCGCCATATAGAACTCATCCATTTAAATGACCCGAGTAAGACATAATACTTAATATCAAACCATAGCCTTCCTCCTGCGCATGCTCACATAACTGTTATATAAAACAGACTCACGCAATCGATTGTTTACAAAACTGAAATGATAAGTCTTTTAGAGAAGCAGCAGGTACTGTATAAGAAATTAAACAGATATTAATAAGTATATATAAACTTAATTTATTTACTTGGTATATACGTTCTATATTTATAATTATTTTTAACATTCCATTTTCACATTTCTCAAACTTCTGAAATGTTTGCAGATCATGGCTAGTAGCCAACAGTCTCATCTGATATAACTTCCATTCTTAAGTTCATCGATGTTTGACGATATCTCAACAATGCGTGAGAGATCCCCACGTTTTTGCATGTCAATCAAATATCTGAGTCTTAACAAGTTCAGTTGGGTCTTCGGGGAATATGCAACGAGTGTTCTTGACACCTTTCGCCTTCTTCGCGCCACTTGTCGAAGCCAACGCGGAAAAATATCGTTTAATGCTTTATTATTCCAATGATGCAATCAGATTTCGTCAAAATAAATTTCATGGTATCCTGATCGAGTTATATGCAGCTCCTATTAGCACACGGACTACAGTAGTGTTCTTTCCCTCATTCTCGATTATTATAGAACGATGAAACCTTTTCCTACTACCGTACTGTATTCCTGAAACATATTTATAAGAGTAGTGCGGTCCCTACAATTATTTTGATGGCATTCTGCACACAAATTATAAAATATTTTGTTCTACAGTAATACAAAAATTACGTGTATGCCCATGCGGTAGATATATTATTACCAAATTTTCTGCTGCCTACGATACTTAAATTGTTTTAAAATGACTACATTTATTTTTATTAACCAATTATTACTTATTTCATATGGGACTCGTGTTACGGGATAGGCCTGCAGAAATGAAATGGGCATAATATTTCATTTAAAAAAACAACTACTTTTCCTGTTATCGTTATTGCCGTCCTAAGTCGTGGAGCTGTGCGCATGGTTAAAACATGTATGCGGTAAGTTTGAGGGCAAGCAGAATGGTGTGAAAAGCATGGCATGGTACCTGCTTTTTTTAAAACAGTACAAAATACACTAGATAGCCAAAAAAAAAACTAGTATAGGCGTGCGTATGCAAATAACAGAGGTATGGAACCAATCAGAGTAACGCGATGCGGTCGGCAGCGCCTATATAAGATAACAAGCGTCTAGCAAAGTTGCTAAATTTGTTACTGCTTCTACAATGGCAGGTTATCAAGATTTAAGTGAGTTTGAACGTGGTGTTATAGTCGGCGTACGAGAGATGGGACATAGCATCTCCGAGGTAGCGATAGAATTTGGATTTTCGCTTAAGAACATTTCACGAGTGTACCTTGAATATTGGGAATCCGGTAAAACATCAAATCTTTGACATCGCTTCGGCCGGAAAAATATCGTGAACGAACGGGACAAACGAAGACTGACGAGAATCATTAAACGTGACAGACGTGAAACCCTTTCTCAAATTGACGCAGGTTTCAATGCTGGGGCATCAACAAGTGCCAGCGTACGAACTATTTAACGGACCATCATTGATATGGGCTTTCGGAGCCGAAGGCACACTCGTGTACCATTGTTGACTGCACGACACAAAGCTTTACGCCTAGCCTGGGCCCACCAACACCGCCATTGGACTGTTGATGACTGGAAACACGTTGCCTGGTCTGACGAGTCTCGTTTCCAATTGTATTGGGCGGATGGGCGTGTACGGGTATGGAGACATCCTCATGAATCCATGGACCCTACATATCAACAGGAGACTGTTCAAGATGGTGGAGGTTCTGTCATGGTATGGGACGTGTGCAGTTGGCGTGAAATGGGACCCCTGATACGTCTAGAAACGACTCTGATAGGTGACAGATACGTAAGCATCCTGTCCGATCACCTGCACTCATTCATGCCCATTGTGCATTCCGACGGACGTGGACAATTTCAGCAGGACAATGCGACACCCCACACGCTGAGAGTTGCTACCACGTGGCTCCAGGAACACTCTTCTGAGTTTAGACACTTCCATAGGCCACCTAAATCACCAGACATGAACATTATTGAGCATATCTGGGATGCCTTGCAACGTGATATTCAGAAGAGATCTCCACCGCCTCGCACTCCTATGGATTTGTGGACTGCCCTGCAGGATTCATGGTGTGAAATGCCTCCTGCTATCCTTCAGACATTAGTCGAGTCCATGCCACGTCGCGTCGTCTTGCGGCATTTCTGCATGCTCGCGGGGGTCCTACACGATATTGGGCAGGTGTACCAGTTTTTTTTGGCTCTTAAGTGTACAGTGCTGGAATTTACAGTTAAATTATAATAAAAACTCTTTAAAATTAAAAATTAGATTTTATAGACAACGTTGAAAGTGTGGTTCGGGTCTGTCCTACTGTAAATTAAATTTCTCTTGAAAAAAATATATACATAAAATCGGAAGAATTCAAAATTTTTAAATTAGTTGAATAATAACATACCCTATTTACACCTTCTAATAAATGTCAAATTTCACTTCATCCTTAAATTCATAAATAAATATACACACTGGCATGTAAAGTGATCGGCTACACCTGCGTCCCTAGCAGGCATCTAGAGAACTATAGCAGATGACTTCCAAGATGGTGGACGAAGAAGGTGTAAGAGAGAAGAGGTGAGAGAGAAAGGCAATATGGAATGACAGAGCATGAAGTAGCAAGATGGGAGGACAGAGCATGAAGTAGCAAGATAAAATGATAGAGCATGAAGTAACCAGATGGAAAGACAGAACATGAAGTAGCATAATTAAATGATAGAGCATGAAATAATAAGATGGAATGACAGAGCATGAAGTGGAAAATTCTAGAAACCAGATTGCTGAAAATTAAAGGACACGGACATGAAGTCAAAGGTCATGGGTCATGGGGTCAAGTGTCTTGAGTATTGAGTTTTGAGTCTTCGGTCTTGAGTTTCTGGTCTTGGATCTTGAGTCTTGGTTATTAGCTTTTGGGTCTTGATTCTCGAGTCAAGGATTTTGATTAGAGGGTGTTGAGTCAAGGGCCTGGGGTCTTGGGTCTTAAGCTTTGGGTCAAGGGTATTGTGTCTTCGGTCTTGGTTCTTGGGTTTTGGTTCTTGAGTCTTGAACCTTGGGTTTTGGGTCTTGGGTCTTGAGTTCTGAGTCAAGTTTTTTGGGAACGTTAAAATTTTTTGTACATATTTTAGATTTTTTACTTATTTCTTAATCATTTTTTTAGTATTTTTTATACATTTTAAAGATTTTTTGGTTTATGTTCATCCAAGGTAACGGGTAGCGAGTCAAGGTCAAAGGCCAAGGTCAACTTGATCCAATATGGTGGTTGGGTGATATCACAGCTTGCTGGCCGGCCGGCTCTGGCTCCGGGCCAGGTGCCGGTTTGGCCCCATTTCAAGTACCTTGCGCAAGACTCATCATAATCATTACACTGCAGTGAATAACGACCTCAGGAAGACTTGCGTGCAGCTCGAGAGTCCAATAAACTTGACACTCTTCCAGCGGTCCTCGCGCCATTTTATTTTTCTAGTAACAACATTTTCGGTCTGTTGCCTCTATCCTGAAAATTTGTCAATCTTTTGTTAGTAGACCTATTCTACCAAATAAATCATTTGCTTTAGAAAAATTATTTTTGATTTTGATTCCCAGCTTTGTAGAATGTGTGTCAACAGATTTTTTTTTTCTCTAAGACTGTGTTAGAGTGAAATAAAGTACATATTCTTCGCAAAGGCGTAAGGAAGTAGGCGTTAAAAAAATATTCTAAACCAAATTTGTATTTCGAAACTGTAAGCGACACGTCGTTGTGTTCCCATAATTTACACAGGAAATGATAGATTTTTCGTGACTTTCACATATGCACTACACGCGTTTTAATTTGCACACAGACAATGAAAGAACATTTAATTAGTTTCTGCGTATAAATGTAAAGGTTCATAACAGAAAATTAACCAACCACCACTGCAACCGGTAGCGTTCGAAGAGACGACCTTCTCAAAGCGAAACAAACATGTCAACCGTATGGCACTCCAAACCCAGCAACTCCAAGTTAAATGTCAACAACAGTGATTTCCAGACCAGGGAGTGTTGACAAGACGTTCCACTGGTAACGTTCACGGCAATAAACAATGGACGTTAATAGAGAATCACCAATAAATAATTTTAAAATATGTTGGCAACCATGTATTCGGACTTCTGTGGATTTCATACAAGCTGCCTTGCCTTTTACAAGATTTTGAGTCATGCCACAGTTTATCGTTACTCTTAAATGGCGGAAATGTTAGGCGAAAACTGCCCTCGTGTAAGCAAAATTATTTGATTGTCACGGATATAATCATTTTGGGTGCACGTCAAGAGTGATAAACACCAACTCTACCAGTATACTGAAGATTTTATGGCCCGGAGAGTTGTGTGACTGTACGTAACACGTTCTTGCGTTAGCTTATCCGAATGATATTTTATTTCAATGAAAGAGACTTACGGTAAATACCATCGAAATACTGCAATAATTAAACATTGGCGCTTCTTTATAGAATCATTCGTAAGACGGATGTATGCTACGGGCCGAGTAATAGGCTTTCGAGGTGGCCGCTACTCTAATATGGTTCGGAATGAGAAGAGGGGGAGAAGAGAGTATCCTGAAAAAACCAACGTAATACCGGGAGCGTCCGCCACGTTTATCATACGGCGTAGGCGCACAGCTAATCGAACCTGGATCGTCGATATTAAGTGGCTGGTGGGCTAACCACGTGACCACTGCTACCCCACGATTTTTCTTAACGCTTGCTATCCAATATTTGAAATGTAATATACCTCAACTATCGTAAATAGCACGTACATCAATACTATGGTCTAACTTATAACCTGCTGAGTTCCCAGTGCACCATGACGGGGTGACGCGAGTAAATGGTCAAATGCCTACAGGAAGTCCGAATTTCGAAATTAAATACATATTTTTCCCTTTATGATCCTTCAGAGATAAAGTATATGTATAGATAATTGGAGGTTAACTGACGTATTTTGTAACAAAGTTATAAATAACTTCCTTTCCCTCATCTTTATAGATCATAATGTAAAGAAAAGCTCAAGTAACTGCCATAAGATTGGCAGCAAAATAGAAAACATAGTTCCATGTCGTAATGTTATCTACAAAATGTTAATATTTAATCTATTGTCAACTGAAATACGTTCATTTTTGATTGTATACGCTGCAGAATGGATTTGTATAAAATTGGTATATTTTTATTTTTCACAATTTCACAGTATAGTTTTGCCGTTTCTTGGATAAAAGTCATTTGGGCCAGCGTTGCTCTCAATTTTCGCATATATTGGAAAGATACACAGGGTAATGGAATAATAGACCAAGCAAGGCCTTCAGAAGAGCTTAGTTAATCGGAGACAGAAGCAACATGCGACACTCCTTGCCGTGGCCAGCCATGCAGCTGTTGAGTACATACAAAAATAAAATGTTAAGCCAACAAACTATACAATTCGAATGAAACGCAGAAAATCTCTTAAAAGTTTAGATTACGGGAGCTTCCGCAATTAAATTTTCAGTGTTTTCCAGCGGACGTTCGACTGAAATAGTTTCATTAACTGCGTTCGGAATGTTTGCCCGGACATACACTGGAGAGCCAAAAAAACTGGTATAGGCGTGCGTATGCAAATAACAGAGGTATGGAACGAATCAGAGTAACACAATGCCTTAGGTAGCGCCTATATAAGACAGCAAGCGTCTGGCAAAGTTGCTAGACCGGTTACTGCTGCTACAATGGCAGGTTATCAAGATTAAAGTGAGTTTGAACGTGGTGTTATAGTCGGCGCACGAGAGATGGGACATAGCATCTCCGAGGTAGCGATAAAGTTTGGATTTCCGCGTACGACCATTTCGCGAGTGTACCGTGAATATCGGGAATCCGGTAAAACATCGAATCTTCGACGTCGTTGTGGCCGGAAAAAGATCGTGAACAAACTCATTAAACGTGACAGACGTGCAACGTTTTCTCAAATTGGCGCAAATTTCAATGCCTACCGCATACCTTCAGACATTAGTCGAGTCCATACCACGTCGTCTTGCGGCACTTCTGCGTGCTCGCGGGGGCCCTACATGATATTGGGCAGGTGTACCAGTTTTTTTTGGCTCTTCAGTTTACTTCAAATCCTTTGCAGCTACTCTAACGTCTGCAACGCAATACAGAAGCAGTGCACCTGGCATTATATTTCTTGTCGGTTATATTTGAGACCGTCTAGAGAGAAATCGATTTGAGAGTGTTTTTCTACGCGAAATCCCTTACATTCTTGTCTGCAGGAGAAGGCCGCCTCGGACGGATGCACACGACTTTCGTTTTATAACAGGAGCATGGCTCCGAACTATCGGTGAACAGTTCAGAGAAAAAGAAAGGAACAGAGAAACGAAGGGAATATTCTTATGATGGCATTTGCACTGCGTTCAGCGCTTTTGTTCAACAGTGTTGTAGAGGAACGGCTACAGAACTTAAACTCTGAGTGCTATGTTGCTAAAACATTTTCCACCTCACTCTCTTGATAGCATTACACCACAATGGCCAAAGATTGTAATTGTCTGTAGGGGGATTAAGTATATTAAAAATAAACAGTAAAGAAGTTCTTCCTGAAATAATCAGAGAGAAGTTAGGCATATATAGTTATTTACTAATAATAATGAGCAATAACCTCGCGGCAAGCCGCATAAATTAAAGAAAAAAAAGTTTTTCCAAGTAATTTAAGATAATAGAACATAGGTTTCAGCAAAACACAATTCAGTTCTACAAAGTTATAAAAGTATCTTTAAAACGAAACTAAATAATTGAGCCATTAAAATTGACGGAAGGAAAAATAAAATTATTTTTGCCATACACCTTCTTAATTAATATTACTGTTTAGCAATCACACTTTACTGCCAAGAATATAAACTCAAGTTTTTAAAATCTTTTGTGTCTTTTAAATTTGCAGAAATTTGTCTAAGAAATACACATCTTAAATTAATAATTAACTGCGTTGTCTATACATTCTACACAATAAGCAGTAACAAGTACACGCCAGGTCAAATCAAAGTTATAATCCAACACGTAGAGTCAACCTGATCAAGAGCCTCATTTTTGAAATTGGGGCCACGATGGCTCAGAGGCTAGAACTCTCGCCTACCATAAAAGGCAAACTGGTTTTATTCCCGAATTTTCGCACGTGGGAACCGTGGCGGGCGATGCCAATGGTCGGCTGGTTTTCTCGGGGATCTGTCGTATCCCCCGCCCTTGCATTCTGGCGCTGCTCCGTACCCACCTCGCTTCACCTTCATATGCTCTCAAGACCTCGATGTTAAGAACCGCCCAAACCCCGCCAGTCCACTCATTATCCCAATTGCTGTAATTCCTCAGTCAGTACTCCTTCCGCTGACAATTATTTAGTTTTTTTTTTGTGGTTTTGGTATCAGACCAATGAGATTTATGAAAAATTAAGTGAAATATTCACAGTATGGTCGATATGGCATAACGTGCAGAGTGCAGTCACCTTCATAATACATTTTCTTATCTTCATGTTTGATCATAAACTTTTAGTATTTTTTTTTTTTCAGTCGCCGTTTAGTTTGCTGCCAAAAATTTCCCGAATCAACACAAATCCCATAAAAAATTACAATTGCATAGGACTGTGCGGGATTTCGTAGTATTTCACGGCAGTCAGTTCTAAGTTACTCTTTTTTGTTGGCAAACGTTTTCTTTGACAATTTTATATTTAATGGAATTAATTAATGTTATAAAATTCAGCATTTACAAGTGTAGTGTTGCATAAATTTGTTAATTATAATTTTAAGCACAAAAATGTTTTTTAAAATTTTATTTTAATAGAAAATTTCGGTTCATTTTCAAAGCGAATTCAGAATTTTATTTTTACTAACTAATAATTCTTTGCGACATTTGATTTACTCACGAGAGTGAAGTAGAACATGTATATCGCAACGACATTATAATATGATGGAAAAAACAAACAAGATCACATCAGCATCCAGTTATTAATACCCGGAAGTGTAAGTGGAAAGCTTAAGGGGCCCGCCTGCATGGACCTTATATAACGCGTATATATCGATATACGGCGCTGTGGAAAAGCCGTTTTTAACTATGTTGGAGCGCTGCGGAATGGTATTTCAAATATGCGTGACATCTTGGAAGTAACCAAGAGGCATAGTCTGAGGTGTGCTTTCTTTTCCTAGACTAGTATATTGGACGCACGTTTCAAAGTTCCGTGAAAAAAAACCTGCATTTTGAATTCACTGCAATGCAGTTCAAGCGCTAGGCTGGCTGGCCCCTTAAGAGAGTGTGGAGGTTTACTCTGGGTGCTCCCATTCTCTCTTCCACCTAAATTACAATGCTGCTGCTTCATCCTCATAGCCGACCTCCCGTAGCGCAGTCGGTTGGTGCACCGCCGGTCTAGGTCGTGGTAGGTTCTGGGTTTGAATCCTAGGTGAGGCAGATACGTACATATCAATCTATATATATAAATGCGAAAGTGTATTTGGATATTTGTTTGTCCCTCTTTCACGTCGCAACGGAGAAACGGATCGACGTCAATTTTTGCACAGAGTTAGTTGGAGGGCCGGGAAGTGACATAGACTACTTTTTACCCCGAGAAAATTTCTCATTCTCTTGGGGGAATTCTTATTGGAAAATGAAAAGTACACAAACTCAATAACAATGCAACGTCGGAACCTAGCATCGGATCAACGTAATTTCTTGCACAGAAATAGTTGGACGGCTGAAAGTTCATATTGACTACTATTTATCGCGAGAAAATATCTCGAAAAATTTACTTTAGCGAGTCGATTTACTGTACGTGGACGTGGAGAGCAATGGTGACGGCGGGTGGAAGCGTCGAGAAGGGAGGGGGAGGGGAACCTTATTGAAAAAATACGTAAACAATAATGCCGTAGTCCATACGAGCGGAGCCGTGGGTACAGCTAGTATAAAATATATTTATATCATATTTCTATGTTTATTCATATACATATAAAATTGTATCAGCATTTTTTCTTCTGAAGCGAACGAGTATGTGGGTTTTCTCAGTGCCCCCACATTCTCTAAATTTAAAATGTATGAAAAATGCCTTCTGTGAGCATAAGCCATGCTCTTTACTGTCAAAATAATCGCTTTTATATGNAATTTAAAATGTATGAAAAATGCCTTCTGTGAGCATAAGCCATGCTCTTTACTGTCAAAATAATCGCTTTTATATGCAAAAATAGCAGTTGTCGTCTGAAACCATCAATTTGGAAGTGTTGTCTGGTCATACAACGAAGTTGAATTGTGAATAAAGGCCTGTCTTTGACCTCAACGAACATGGAGCCGCGATCTCCATCGTNGTCATACAACGAAGTTGAATTGTGAATAAAGGCCTGTCTTTGACCTCAACGAACATGGAGCCGCGATCTCCATCGTCACGTGATTGTACAACACAACTTACGTCAGTGATCTGCGAGTCGAAACCTTAATGTTAATGGTATTTTCCTGAAGAGATCTGCATTCAGGGGTCTTCTTAAATATTATGTTTCGCCGAGTTTGTCAATTACATTGAAAGATGTTTGCTCGTTCCTATAAAGTATGAAACCTAATTCGATAAAGAAACCTATCGATGAGGTGGACAAATTTGATGGTGTAAAACATTATATGTTGCTGGACTAGCTAAACGAAACCAAATCCCGACGATGACGAATATTGTACTAGAACTTTAAATACCTTGAATGTAGCTGTGTGTATAATGTAGTCGCAATAGAAAGCACTGTTGACGATAGTATACACAAGTTATGCTACGATGAAGAAGAAATGGTTTCCAAGGGTTCTGGTTGGGCCCTGGCTTCAGTAAATCATCTAAGACGGAGAAATAGTTGGCTCAATCCACTTGGCAAATAGGCACTTGCTGATTTCCTTCTACCTGACTACAGACAATTATAACACAAAAATCAAGCAAACCCCTACATGAATGCGGAGCCTGGATTGAGTGAGATGTCAGTTGCGGAGCGCGAGGAGTCAGTTGTGGAGCGTGAGGGGTCATTTGTGGAGCAGGAGGGGTCATTTAAGGAGGAAGGGTCATTTAATGGTTATTTGTGGAGGAGGGGTCATTTTGGAATCATTTGCGGAGGAGGGTTTTTTTAGGGGTCATTCGTGGAGAAAGAGGGGTCATTAAGGGGTAATTCGTGGAGGAGGGATAATTTAGAGGTTAGTTAGTGGTCATTTTGGGTTAGTTTATGTGTCAACTGCGGAGAATGAGTTCAAGTTGAGCAAATAACTTGTCTGAAAGAAACTGTCGAAGCTGTAACTGCATGGCAATGCGATCAAGGAACTAGACAAAATGTATGGGTGAATGGATGCATGGAAATGCTAAAATCTCACTGATGGATTATGTCAATAAGTTTATATGTAGAGCAATAGCTAGGCAAAGTAGATGCACACTTTGTTACTGTAGAAAGAACTTCAGTTTTTTCATGAAGATGATGAAAGCCGATGATTGTATGAAGTATATACCTCTATGGATGTTACTTCTCCCACTGTTGGAAAATTACATGAGAAACAGTGTTGTTACTGTAGAAAGATCTTCAGCAAAAGCTACCATACTCGGCGACATGAGAGAACCACCTGTACGAAGAGTCCTTTTCACGCCATGACGCATTACGACAATGGCCACACACAGTTTATGCAAGGTGATACATTGAAGAACCACATCAAGAACAGCAACGATTCGTCTTTTGAGTGTCAGCAAGTGATGTCGCCAATACCCCTTGCTACGTCGGTTGGTACTGATTCGTCAGTCAATAATGATGAGATAATTAATGCTAAAGACGTAATTAGTGTAGTAGAGTCGGTTTGTGTGGAATGTACACTTGCAAGTCTTTCGCGTGAGGTCGACGAACTTCAAAATATACGGTCGTCGGCTCTAAATACCGATGATGACAATGCGACTTCTACAAATAAAAGTAAACTTGATTTGAGAATGAAACAGCAGGTGAAGACATTCATGAAAATAACATTGATGATGACTATGACGGCAGTGATGAATAAGTATCTATTGAGAAGGATGATGATTCTCTCGACGTTCCCGCACATTTCGCCAATGAGTTTCCTTCGACAAGTGGTGTGAAGAAGGCAGAAGGCATCAAGAATGCTCGTTACATATTTCCCGAAGACCCGAGTGAACTTGTTGATAGACTCAGGTATTTTATTGACCTGCAAAAACGCAGAGATATCTCACGCATTGTTAAGATATCTTCAATCATCGATGAACTGAAGGATCGGGCTTATATCAGATGAGACTGTTGGCTACTCTCCATGACCTGCAAACATCTGAGAAATGTAAATATCGAATGTTCAAAATAATTATAAATGTAGAGTGTATATAATACGTAAATATATAAAATTTATGTATACATAGAAATGTATGTTAAATTCTTTATATAGTCCATTCGCCTTCCCTGAAAGACGTTAATTCAGTGGTGTAAACAATCGCTTGCCGGAGTCTGTTTTAGNTTATATAGTCCATTCGCCTTCCCTGAAAGACGTTAATTCAGTGGTGTAAACAATCGCTTGCCGGAGTCTGTTTTAGATTAAATTTATGTGAATGTGTGCAGTAGGAGTTCTATGGTTTATTTTTTTTAACGCTATGATAATAAAAATCTACCTGCTTTTACAAAAATAAATAAATTTTAAAATTAAGAAAAATCACTTATTTTGAAAATAAAACAAAAAATAAACATGTTAATTTACATACTTTGTGGGTATGGACCTCGTCGCCATTCGGTACAGGCCGAGAGCAGGCAACGAAATCGAGAAGTTACCACTAATTAGACATTGAAAATAGAATCCAAAATGGAGGGCACCGACAGCACCACCTACATATTAAAAACATAAACAAATATGGCTTTCATCTAGTGGCTAAATTGCCACCACGCTTGGTGCGTACATCAATAATTATTACACTAGTGCCACCTAGGTGTTGAAAATGAAAACCAATGACAAAATAAAAAACCAAGATGGACGCATACGATGGAGTAATTAATGGTGAGGGGGTGGGGTAGGGTAATGTTAAGACAATGTGATTGATGGAGGGGATTACTCGTCTGCTGGACGGGGTATGGGGAAACCTCTGGAAATGGGAATTTTTTAAAATGCATTTTAAATAATAATTTGGAATTTTTTTTATAAATTTTTAAAATACATTTTTTATANAAAATGCATTTTAAATAATAATTTGGAATTTTTTTTATAAATTTTTAAAATACATTTTTTATAAACTTAACTTTTTTTATATAAATTTTTGGAATTTTTAGGATTTCATTTGGGTTTTCTTTGAATTTTTTGGATTTTTTAAAATTGTTAGTGACTTTTCTCGATTTATCATTATTGGGTAGGGGTGGGTAAATGGCTAGGGTGGTGTAGTGAATGCGAGGTTAGCTATTTATTGTGGGGTAAACACTACAACTAGGTAACTACAATTCAACTGTTTCGAAAAAAACTGAAATTAATGTTTTGTCACGATTTTTGGAGAATGTGAAGACTTGATTAAATGTTATTTTACTATCATTTCTAAATTTTATTTAATTAAAATTATGTGTGTCTTCTTTCGAAAAAAATTTTTCAACAAAAGTGAAAAAGAGTCTATGAAATATAGGTATATACTTGGAAAATCCCAGTTACCTAGTTTTAGCACTAAGAATATTTTTGAATTGATTTAGCAGTATTTTATACCAAATGTTCAAGTATGATATAATTTCTAAGAATGATTTTTTAAATATGATATTTTTAATATGATAGTTTTGTTTTATATTCAATTTAGGAAGCCAGGCTTGTAAATAAATTGTTTATTTATTATATATTATTTTATTGACGATAATGTATTAGAAATATTGTTTCATTTTACAAACAACAAATCAATTACATAATAAATCAATAAAATCAAAGTTTGATTTTATTGAAAACATTATTCACATTGATCANAAACAACAAATCAATTACATAATAAATCAATAAAATCAAAGTTTGATTTTATTGAAAACATTATTCACATTGATCATTTAACAATCAATGTAAATAATGTTTTTTTTTGTTTTTTTTTTTAAAGTTTACAAAATTTAATCTAAAAAGGGAACAAAAATACAATAATAATAAAAAAAATGGATTTTCATGTTCAGGATNAAGTTTACAAAATTTAATCTAAAAAGGGAACAAAAATACAATAATAATAAAAAAAATGGATTTTCATGTTCAGGATCATTACAGTCACATTCAGGTTCTTTGACATTTCCATCGTGAGGCAGATCCAGATAAAATGGTTTGTATCGATCTCCGAGTGCTGGGGGCTTCAAAGAGAATAAGGAAACCAGATCTCAGTATTTTAAGGTGGTGATGGGGATTAGTTGTTCATACCACTGTTTCAGCTGCAAAAATTTTTGCCGACGGCTTCTATTGTTGAAATCCAGAGTTTTGAAGGTCTCATCAAAATGTCACCTGAATTTCATCTTGTAAGGTTTTGATTTTTCAAAACGCATCCAACTCATTTTTTGCCAGCGCACTTCTTCTAAATCTTCGCCCTTCTTCCGGTTTGTGAGGTTTTGCTTCATAAAAAGCTTGTAATCTTTGATATCCTGCATCTGAAGATCGAAC
>NQII01007504.1:9354-31193 GCA_002778355.1 Clitarchus hookeri
GGATCGTTTCATCGTGCGACAAGCTGTAATCGCTCCACGGGCGTCCCGTCCCTGCTCACCATCTACGGACACGTCATGACAGTTACGGGTGTGCCTGTATCCACCAGTACCATATCCAGGCGACTAGCAGAGCGGGATCTGTCGTTGCGGTGTCGCTTACGTCTACCATTATGACCTTAGCATCGCTGAGCAAGATACACTTCTGCCTGGACATCCTGGCCAGTGCCGGGATCCACGCTTCGTTGTAGAGTGGCACACAGCCTCAACGAGAGGTGCCCTGGTGTGGTGCAAATTCCTGCACCCCAATGGTGGGGATTGAAGCGACACTGATGGCGCGGCGATAGGTCCAGGAAATTATGTGACCATGTGCGTTCCCCTTCCTGGTTCAGCTTGACTCAACCCTATTTTCCTGCAGGATAATATTGACTTGCTTCTTTGGATAGGAAGGTCCCCAAGACCTCTCGCCCATCGAGAACGTTTGGGACCAGGTTGGACGGCAACTTTGGCCAGTGGCAACTACGGTGGATTTGGAGGGTCAGTTGCGCCAGATCTGGCATGTTATTACGTACATTGATGTAGATGGAAAATGGCACTGGCAATTATTATATATGTAAAATATAATATGTATAAAATATAATATATATAAAATTGAAAGAGTGGGAGAGAGAGTGTGTGTATGATACTGCATGTGACATCAACAATGATTTTGTCAAAAGAAAGACTAGACAAGATGAAATGCGTACAAATTAAAAGTTATGCTTATGGTTGTAAATTATTGAGTTTTATAACAAGTTAATTCAACTACATAAATTTTACTTTGGGTTTTTTTTTTTTTCAAATAATTGTTTATTCTTTTAATTCAGTAATTTATTAATAACATATTAATGTGATCATTTAAATAATGATGATGCACCTGGTCTCGTTACTGTAGATTGTAAAATAATAAATTAAGAAAAAATTTAAAAAGAAATCAGATTGGGGAGGGTGCGGCACTTTTTAATGGGCCTACAGGTGGCAACATTTGAAATCTGTCCCTGCTGCAGAGAAATGTATAAATTTATGGCGTAAGATGTGGCTCCAAACCAAGTTGGCAAAATTTCCTTTCTGAGATTGCTCTTTCTTGTATTTTACATGCTGACCACCAGAGACGTGTGAATGCAGATGATTGTGTGTAGCATCAAACTAACTGTTCATAGATATATTATTAACACTTCACAACAAGTAAGTACTTTACTTTAGTTTGAAATCAAAATAGACAAGATCAAACTGTCACATGTGCATGTTATAAAAAGAATATTAATTTTCAAAAGCATATTATTTTCAGATAAATCCCGTGTTGTAATTTAGCTGTATGAACGACCGTTGAACCCACACGAACAATGAAAATTAACTTGACTGCATTGCCACCATCAAAGAAAGGGGAAGGGACTTGCAGGAAAGACTAGTGTGGCAGTTGCAGTAACGATTAGCCTTCTACGTGCACCGAAGTGGCAGCGGGACCCCCACTAAAACTAATATAACCATGGAAAATTAGTGAGTGAAAATAGTTGGTGCACCCACAGAANTGGCAGCGGGACCCCCACTAAAACTAATATAACCATGGAAAATTAGTGAGTGAAAATAGTTGGTGCACCCACAGAAAGCGACTATCAAATTTGAGTGTTACTCACAAAGTAGGGAAGACACAAAATATCCAATTTACATGTTGGTCTAATTTGCTAAATAAACACCAACAAAAAANACTCACAAAGTAGGGAAGACACAAAATATCCAATTTACATGTTGGTCTAATTTGCTAAATAAACACCAACAAAAAAACACACTCCAAAAAAAAAAATTAAAAAAGTACTAAAGTAAACTACTTTGCTACAGAAATGAAACTATAACATTTAAAACAGAAACTCAAGTTCCGAAGAACACGCCTTCTTGACTCTGAGGCTGAACAGAAAGTGGCGAGAAGAAGCTCGTGGAGCGCACAGAAAGTATAAACAAAAGCCAAACGACAAGCTTAGATTTTCGATACTTGAGGTCGCAGGCTGTCCAGGAGAGGCGAATGTGCTCAAGAAGCGCACAGAGGCGGGGGCAAATATCACGTGAACAGAGACCCAGTGTGCAAGAACTGTAGCTGCAGGGAAGTGAGTGGAAGGGGTAGCTTCAGACGGCGACTGAAGGAATTCGCAACGCAGCGTTGTATATCTGGTCTGTAGATAAACAATCTCATGAAACACCGTGCTTCTAACAAGATTAACGTAGCGTTTAAAGCACACCCAAAACTGAAGTGAAATCTAGGTAACAGCAAAATATTCAAACAATAAAATAGTGACAAACCATGATTAAATAGACTGAAATAGCTAAATAACTTCACTTATACAGCCAGATAAACCATATCTCAAAATATATATAAAACATTTACCATAGTACAAGTTGTGACATAAGTAAATATCTGATAAATATAATTCAATTACTAATGAAATAAATCTTAGATAGTTCAAAAGGAGAATAAAGGTATTATTTATTGCAGTAATCAAAATAATAAATGTAACAAAACATTTAATAATATTACTCGCAATAGTTCTAATTGACTTAAAAGATGAAAATCAGTTTTCAACATAATAAGAACAGTGCAAAATTTAAATTGGTACAACACATAGTTTGCTCGCTCTCGCGATGCAACACCATGACACATAACAGAATGTGCCCATTTAATTATTAGTGGTAAATGTACTTTTTTTTTTCTTTCACAAATTGGTTTAAGTAAAAAAAAAAAACAGTGTTAAAATGCAGACCTTGCTGGAAGAATAGTTAGATTTGCAGGTAAACAAATATTTTTGATTAATCATTTTGCTTTTAATCTTATTATTGGATTTACATAACCACTTTTTTCTTTTGGAACAAATAAATTTGGTTTTTAATTCCTGTCCAATAATAGTTTTTTTAATTAATTATATTTTGTTCAGTTAGGCTAATGCAGTATCCTCGAATTATATATAATAAATTTCCTTAATTACCAAATGATACAATATCATGTTTTAGAAGTATAAATTGTTGATAATTTTTGTGATTGTAGAGGTGGTAAAAATAATCCTTGTTTGGAATAAATTATCAAGTCTTGGCATCCATTGTGTTCTGAGCTAAATATGTGGCACAAAGGAAATTTAACAATATACATGTTACAAAGAGGCGGTATAGCCAGCTGAATAATGCTGAATTCGTTACAATGAGTTTTCTTAGACAAAACCACTTTGCACATGGTGTAACACTGCTTCAATCCCCCACCATGAGAGGAACAATATTGAATATGGTACTGTTGAACTCGTAAACCCATCAACACCCTTCAGAGTAATCTACCAGACTGTGTCACTTCCTGCAAACAACGAGGAAGGCAACGGATACCATCACCGTCACAATTGTGAAATTGTCAGATCTCGGGCTGCATTGCGGTGGAGATGTCTTATGTTCAGAAGCATTTCCCATGCGACGGCTGGTTCACTTTGGTTGTCAAAGTGAGAAGTCCAGGGAGTAGAGCAGATGTTGTAATACTTGCCATCCCAAGTGTAGAAGACCTATTGCAGCTGCTACCCATCTTGCGATAGTTTTGGATGGCAGAGCATGATCACGTGGGCTTCCAAAAACTCTTGTCACATTCCTCTACAGTCCTAGTACAGAGCATTTCTATTTTGATGTAGGAACTTAGTTACGGCTACTAATTTCCATTCACAGTGGCGGCAGAACACCTACTCACCTTTGCACTCCTGTACCTTGTAATTTCTGAACGTTAATATCATCATGTAATGTCCATTAAAAAAGGGCTAATGTGCCGACGACTTGTCTTAAAATTCCAGTTGGACCTTGGGATTCATCAGTGACTTAGCAGATAAACCTCGTGTAATAAAATTATAAATATAATAGTTTGTTGATTTGGAAAAATTAAATGTATTGAACAGAATGCTGTTGTCAAATTAAATTACTTTTTAATAAATTAAAATTTTTAAATACTTTTTTTTTGTTTTTTAATTATTAAAGTTTGTATAATTTTCCTTTTTATTTTTTATTTTTAAAAGTGTTTTGCTGTTTCCACTGTTAACATTAATTTTTTTTCAAATGTTTTCTTTTCTTTTAAGATTTTAAAAATGTTGTAATGTGGCAGCCGTCTGGGCCGCCATGTTTGTAACGTCGCAGTCAGAATTGGCGACTGGAAATTACAGCTCTGTTTGCTCAATAGGTAGAGACATGAAACTTAAAATAAAGGTGCCAAATAAATATAAAATTAAGTCAAGTCTCGGTTTATTTACTGTAATTGTATTTAATATTCAAAAGAAACAGCTCGCACGCAAGCTTCAGATATGCACAGAGTCCCGAACAGTCAGCTTCACCAGACAAACACACAAAGAGCAGCGCTGCAGTAGTTTATTTATTATACACGTCATTCAAAGCTTGCATCGCAAGAGGAAATTACGAAGGCAGGAGGGACGTCAGTTCCCTCCTGGCACCCTAGCGACCTCCCGCACCGACAGAGAAATTATTGAGCAGGGTAAAGTTTGCCGGTGTGGAGGTTATTTGCCACGCTCGATGCTTTCTCTCTGAGAGCTGGTTGTCGACTGTCTCCCTTTGTGCTGTTCTGCTAGCTGGCGGAAGGCACACAGGGGATAAGTCGCCCCGTGCCTACCCCCACTCCTCGCCCCTGGGTGCCAAAAACATGACCACATAAGGGCATGACGTGGGCCGGAATCCCTCCCCCTATGCCATGCCGAACTGCGTAGTAGTAAAAGTATAATGAAACTTCTAGACAACAACTGTCTGCTGCAGGTGGAAAGCTTCTATCTTCAAATGCTGACGCGAACAAAAACTAAGATTTCTCAAAAGGCAAATGTATGCCCGATAAACATAACTACCACTGCTTTAACTTCGAACCCTGATAAAATATTACGAAGCCTCTCAAAATGAAAGAAAATGAACTAAGTATCACGATAATTATTATAACGGCGTTGTTACAATATTCTAGAATGTTTTTCCTTCTCTTCTGCTTAATCTTTATTTTATTTTTCCAATTTTTTTGTATATTTAAAATTAAATTTTATAGTATTTTCTGTAATTTTTAAAATTTTTAAGAATGTTAAAATTTTGTTTTGAATTAGTAACAGTTATGTTATTTAGCCATGTATTTTTCTATCAATTATCAGAAACAGATACATTTTTAATTTTGTTTTTATTTTTAAGCAATTGATATAATTTTCTTATGCGTTTTTGTTTAACATGTATGTTTTTAAATATTAGTTAAAATTTTATGTGATTAAGGTTTTTCAATTATAAATTTTTATTTTATTTTTGTTGTGTTTTTTATATTATCCCCTTTCTTGTAATTTATAATTGAAAATAGGGACTATAAAAAATATTAAATTTTAAAATTATTTCCACACAATTTGATAAAATATCTTGTATTTTAAATGAAAGTTTTAAAAAATTACGTTGCATGAAATATTTTAAAACTTATTCGAAAATAGGATTTAGAAGTTAACAAATGCAAAATTATGTTATGTATAAAAGGAACACAAGAATGCAAAATGTTAGAAATAATATCTGTTACACAATTTTCTTAAATATTTTTAATAGTCTTATAATTAACATTTAAAATATATTACTGATCTGAATATTGTTTTTTTTAATTTCTTAATATTTTTTGTTACATTGTTGGTGTGTTGCACAATTTCATATTTTATTAATTCTTTATATTTCTTAAGTGAAAAAATTTTTTTTTAATGTAATTTTTAAAAATTGTGTTATTTTGACTTTTGGAAATTTTTAAGTTAACTTTTTCCTGTGTGTGATGATTCTTATTAGCATTGTAGTACTGTAACATTATGGGACTATGGTGGTTGTATGCCTATTGTACTTGTATAACACCATGGCGATTCAGGTATGATTCTGAATTGGGTCACTCCTGATTTTTGCATACGAGAAAATGTGGCAGATGTTTCCGTTGGCCAGTTAACTTTGTCAGGGTACTCTGTTGGTGCGGTGCAGCGTGTAGCATGCAGGTGAATGTGTGTGCGTGCAGGACAGGAGCAGGAAGCGGGCCCCGGTGCGCCAACTGACCCCGAGTGCGCCATCTGTCTGCAGACGTGCGTGCACCCTGCACGCCTGCCGTGTGGCCACGTGTTCTGCTTCCTTTGCGTCAAGGGTGTGGCCAACCAGAGCAAGAGGTGCGCCATGTGTCGCCAGGAGATCCCCACAGACTACCTGGAGAAGCCACTGCTACTGGAGCAGGCCGTTGCAGAGAAGGAGCCACCGGGTTTCGAGGATGGCCACCAGTGGTTCTACGAGGGACGCAACGGTGGGTCGTCACTTTACTGTACACTCACTGTCAGTAGTTGAGTCCTGCATCTATCACTATTTTCCCCTTATTTTATTCCAGAGGTAAACAAATCTCTTTGGTTAGTCTCATTCTGGTTGGTTCACCATCATACTGTATCTTAACTTACTTAAAAATAGTTTGCATGCGAAGTCTACTACCAATTAAAAAGTAACTATTCTTATGTTGCATCACGTTTATAATTTTACAGCTAATTATTGTGTGTATACGGTTCTAAGACTCACTTTTTTGTGACTTTTCGAAATCTGAAAATGGGCTGCATCTCACATTTGATGGGGTCTTGCATTTGCCAGTATATTCAACAAATGTCAGTATAAAAAATTAAGTGTTGGTAACACTACTGGGCTTTGAATGCATGCGTTTTACTACGTAATTCACCAGCAGAAACAACATACGGTAAACTCTTGATTCCAAGACCTTTCATGGTTCCCAGGAAAAATGTTGTTATTTCAAAGAGGTTGTTATTGGAAATGGCTTTTCAATTAAACTTTTTTTAATGGTCCCCAAAAAAGGGGTTGTTATTTTGAGAGGATCGCTATTCCAGGGGTCTTAGAAATGAGAGTTGACTGTATGCGTGAAGAATATCTCTGAAATATGAACAAATAGTTCAACCACAAATGACTATGTTTTATAGCACAACATTGTAAAAAATAGTGGACATGAGAGAGCTCTATAGCAGTCAGATTTGTTAACTGTAATTGATTGGGATGCCATTTTGTGACACCATACTGTGGGAAGTGGTGTCTGATTGTTACCAGTGAATCTGTGATGTTGATGTTTACAGAGGTTATGTAAAAGAAGTACAAATATAGCGGTTACACATTCTATGAGAATAAGAAAAACTTAATAAGATTACATTAAACAAGAATTGGGACGTGGAACAAGATTGTTACACAAGAAATGGAACGTGAAGTAAATTTACTGTGTGCAAGAATTAGGATGCTAAATTAAGTTAATTAAACATGAAGCTTATGCACGAACAGAAAGTTCATGCATTTGGACTGTCGCTGTAGCTGTCGGTAGACTTATCTGTTGATTCATCAGCAGCTGTTGGTTCATAAGGCCAAGGTCAGGCAAGGTTACTTGATTTGCAAGGGGTGGGGGGCGTAGACCTTACGTGTTGGTGGTTGTATTAAATCAAAGTGCAGCTTAGAGTTGAATGTAAACATTTTTAGACATTTTAAGCACCAAAACTGGAGTGTTTCCTAGAATCGATGACATCTTAGACTCGAGTAAATACAGTATGCGTGTTCCTATAGTGATTATTTCTCATGCTTGCTTTCAAAACCATTTGATGCCCATTTGTAGTGGCATTTATTTGGCGCCCGTGAGCCGTAACATGCGCATGCACCATGCATTCACGACAGTCTGTTCCCTTGGTTCTAATGTATCAATTTTTATCCTACTGCATGAAGTTGTTGGCCCTTTGGCAGCAGTGGCGAAAATGGTGTGTTTTGGACATGAGCCCGTATGCCATAACAATTGTTTGAAATGTATTTAGTTTCTGTTTTCTGTAGCATCCAACGTTGCCTTTGAAGCTATTAGCTGTACTTGTAGCTAAAATGTGTGGCGTGTTTGCTGCGAGTAATTTTGGTGCACACAAGGGAGGTTGTAGCAGTTGTGCCTCGTGCACGTGTTAGTGCAGTCGGCGATAGGTCGGTCATCTGCTGGTCAATGCAGTGACTGCGTAGAGCACGTCGTCGGAAGGAAATAAGTTGTGCAAAGTGAGTGGCAAGGGACACGGTGCTGGAAAAACTTATCGTTAAGTCGGGTATAAATCGTGTGTGCCCTTATAGGAAAGCAACTTAAGTGAGCGATATTGATAATTGTGTGGATTGTGTGAGGTCTATTTTTATTTACCCGTAACAGATCATCAGCATAGTTACGGCAGCTACCACTCGTTGTTCGCGGTCTGTTTGTGTAGAGCGGAAAGTAAGGGTGAGAGCAGTATATGCTGTTTTGGTTTGTCTCCAGGTTTCCCATTTCTGTTACTCAGTAAGGTCAAACGTTCTGTAGAAATTCTAAAGTAGCTGAAAAATGTATTCTTATTAACCAAAAAAATATACAAGAAGGGTTAGGTTTCTTGTGTGGGGCCAGAGTGGTGCAGTGATTGGGCTGCTCATCTCCTGCCACAGCAAACTGAGTTTGTGTGTGTGCGGGATCAAACCCAGAGTTCACATGTGAAAGTGTGGGTAATGTTGTTGGCCCACGGATTTTCTCTGAATACTCCCATTTCCACTTCTGTTCTATTCTGATACTTCTCCATCTCCACCTTGCTTCACCCTCATCAGCACGAGAGACCTCAGCTTTTAACCATTGCACAAATCTCTCTCACCCAAATTACTTACATGTGTATATAGACCAAGTGCAAAACTACGTAAGCCTATACTTGCAATGGTATACCGTATAACTCATATTGGCCCAAATATCAGTTTTAACTATTTTTACAAGGTGAAATGGTATTCTGCAGTTCAGTAATTCACAGTAAAGGCTTGGAAACATAAATTTTATGTAATTTGTGCATGGTACGAGAAGAATGTGGACTTTGTTACGGCTGTGGATAGCTTCCTTTAAAACGAGCTAGAAGTAAAAACCACAGCGCTGAAGACATTAAAACTTTTTCCTTCTTCGAGATACATTTCTCACTCTCCACGTTTTTTGGCTAGTGATTTGGAAACAGGGAGTTTGTCTGGTCCATTCGCCTCGCTCCTTATTGCTGGCATGTCTGGAGTGAGTGAGTAAAGAGATTTGGGCTGCTCTTAACATCGAGGTCTGGAGAGCTGATAGGCATGTTAGCACATCTCCNGTGGCTGTGGATAGCTTCCTTTAAAACGAGCTAAAAGTAAAAACCACAGCGCTGAAGACATTAACACTTTTTCCTTCTTCGAGATATATTTCTCCCTCTCCACGTTTTTTGGCTAGTGATTTGGAAACAGGGAGTTTGTCTGGTCCATTCGCCTCGCTCCTTATTGCTGGCATGTCTGGAGTGAGTGAGTGAGTAAAGAGATTTGGGCTGCTCTTAACATCGAGGTCTGGAGAGCTGATAGGCATGTTAGCACATCTCCACACCAACCAGTGTGCGACGCTGACACACATTTGTATCGCCTGCTCGATGATTTGCACTGTGTTTGCTTCTCGGTGTGTCAGTATACTTCTTACAGGAATTTAGCTTATAGCCATGTTAAAAATGTATTATGTATTTAGTATATTTTTATATCTTTAGCTATGTTGTATTCCTCAGGGTGATGTACAAATGTAACTCTAATAAATATGCGCGGAAATTTAACAAAAAAAAGGCAAAGGAAAGTTAAGGAAACCCTATTCACTCCACTTTATCAATCACAATATTCAAGACTTTTTTATTTGTTACCTAGTAACTGCGACTGTTGTTAGTCGCTCTATGGGTAATACTTCTGCTACGTCGGCGGCTATTTCTTGTGCACGTGGTTTCAAAAGCGATGATCAAATATGGTTTTTACTAAGTTTGAGTGTGAGTACCGGAAAAAATTAACAGTGGATTGTTTGTGTTTTTTTTTTTTTACATATGTCAACACTTCTTGGTTCCTTTGATAACTTTATAACAGGGTTCTACTGTATTATGAATGTTTTCTTTAATATTCCCATTTGCATGGTTTTTTTTTTAGTTAAACTTGACAAATACCTAACATAGGCCTATCAATGTGTTCAACATAAAGTTTAATGAGGTTGGGTTTTTGTTTGGTTCACTCATGCGTCTAGTCCACATCTACAGAATTTTTATGNGTTTGGTTCACTCATGCGTCTAGTCCACATCTACAGAATTTTTATGTCAGTCCCCTGAAATTCTATGGATAGAGGTTCCACTGTATTGATATATGGAGGGACTGGGAGGTGGGTTAGAGCTGCGATGTGGTGCTGGAGTGTGTTTCGTATAGCGTTACCAACCAGTTGTCCAACAGTGGGGTTGTGGGCTCAGGCTCGCGGTGGGGATCTACGGGTTCCATGGTCCTTAATTCTAACCTTTCATTTATAATAAATACTTGTTGGTAATGTGTGTTTGTCTGCATTTGTTCAGCGTAGTAGTGTGTCTGTATTTGTTCAGTGTTCCTCAACCAAAGCTTTTTGGCTGTTCGGGGGGCGTTAAAAAAATGACTAAGTGAATAAATTAATATTCATGACTTTCTGTAAAGAAGCAAAACATCCACACTATGATATCAGATGTTTAAATTTCCAAAATTACTTTCGAATGAAGCGTGTAGCCCCTTCCTTCCCCTCCCGCTTCCTCGTGCAGCTATGACATCAAGCCAGGACGCGCCGGAGATCCCGAGCTTGCGCACTTCTTGTCGTGCGACAGCTGCGGTGCAGTCGATGTCGCCACGGCTGTAGAGTGGAGTGAAATCTTTGAACACCACAACCAAAGATATTTCTACAGCAGTATCACAAGGAAATTAAGGCCATTGGTGCACTGTGAAAGTGATAAGAAATCAGATTACAATGTCTGTTAGGAGCCGGACAGCGTGTAGGAAGCTCAGCTGTAGGCACATTCATAAGTCCGTTGTGATGACTAGAGAAATGCATGCATATGTTGTGACATTTATTACAAAACAGTGTTTTGTGTCGCATCATAAAGAAACAAAAATCCAAAGTAAAAACATTGCTTAATATGTTGACGTATGCTTTGTTGGATGGTAATTATAACCACAAGCCAAAAATTATTCCAATATTTTTGGGACAAAATTAAACAAAATGTATTTTGTAGTTTATTCAACAAATACATTTCAAATTAGATAAGCCATTGCTAGTAATTATCACTTTAATTATCATGAACAAATAACATTTTAATTTATATATATTAGAACCTCGTTAATTCAGATCAATTGGTACTGGAACCGATCCGGGATAACATAAATCCGGGTTAACCAGAGAGTGTGGGAAATATCAATGAAAGACAACATACTTATACATAAATTTCTTCTTTTATATTAAACAAAACATGTTTGAAACATATCTACAGATTACAAACACATTATCATGCATAACACCTGTTGTATTTGCACGGTTGTTTACATAATATTTAGAAATAGGAATTGAATACATGTGTACTAGATTGTGAAGGGAGGGGAGGGGGGGTGATGTAATATGAAGTTAGGTTATCATCATTAGCAAATACTATAAAAGTACTCTGTAATTGTATGTCCTTGTAGAGCATTGTACAGTAACTTTCCAGTCGTATAATTTAAATAAAAATATACAACAGTTCCTTGTAGTGTATGTGGAGGATTTGTTGGAGTGATGGTGTTAACATAATATTGTTGCTCGGCGGTTTAACCCAGTAGCTTAAAACCAGGGGTTCCCAACCTTTCCATCACAGAGCACTGCTTGCCATTATTCTGATTGATATGTGTAGTACTTAAATACTGGGGGTTGTGGGGACCATGCGTTTTTTTTGCACATTTTAGTGAATTGTGGGAGTTCTCAGGGGAAAAGGGAAATTTTTGGAGGCAGAATGGTGATTTTTGAAGGGAAAAAAAAACATTTTAAGGAAAAAATGAAATTCCGAATTTTTTTACAAACCTTAGAATTTTTATGTTTTGCTGTGCGTTAAAATAATACATGTCATGGTTGTGCAAGGTGCAGTTCGGGAAACACTGGGTTATATGGTTTTACCCAACCTGTCCACATGTGTAGGTTTACCCATGATGAATCTGTATTAAGATATGACAGATTTAAGGATACATGCTTGAATCAAAGCCCAGCAAATTCCTGTTATAATAATGTTGTAGCTTTGTACACCTTATCTTTGTTCAGCAATTTTCGAATCACTNAAGCCCAGCAAATTCCTGTTATAATAATGTTGTAGCTTTGTACACCTTATCTTTGTTCAGCAATTTTCGAATCACAGAAAATTAACCTTTTTGACAGAAGTATGCTGGAGGGTGTGTTTTTCAACTCCCGATACTTAACTGCAACATATTTGTGTTCGCTGAAAGAAACTTGTATTTGCTTGAACTAAATTANTTTTTCAACTCCCGATACTTAACTGCAACATATTTGTGTTCGCTGAAAGAAACTTGTATTTGCTTGAACTAAATTAAGCTTCTGTGTTGGAATTAATATTTTGTGACCTTTAGACCCATGTCGTTCTTTGCAGACACATTTGTGAAGCGAGATCTCGGTACTTTCTCGCATCATCTTGTCAGCAACAATCGAGTGATATATTGTTAGATGCATTTTTACAACAGCATTTTCATGTGCAAGTGAGCTGTTTGAAGCTCGGGCACACAGAATGAAAGGTTGGCTAGCATGAGAAGTGGAACTGAAAACGTGGCCCTGACGTACAGTTGCATTGCCGCACGCATCACTTTAAGAACGTGCGAGAGGGTTGTCGTGTTTCTCCAGGGGCAGTGCGGGGCACATGCTCGTGGAGCGTTGGCCATCGTGGGCGTAATGCGTTGCTGGTTGGTTGTCTCCCAGGTTGGTGGCAGTACGAGGATCGCACCAGTCGCGACATCGAGGACATGTCCAAGCTGGGCGAGCCGCGCTGCGAAATGTTGATTTGCGGTCAGCTGTACGTTATAGACTTTGAGCGCAAACAGCAGTATAGGAAGTACGAGCCAGGCAAGAGACGCAGGATCAAGCGCGACTTGAAATGCTCTCAAAAGAAGGGCGTGGCAGGCATACGGTGAGGAGTTCACTCATCTCAGCAATGACTTCAGCCAGCTTTCTCAAGAAAAATTTTCTCAAACTGTGAAATGAATCAACACTTAATTTTGATATATAGAATTTTTGTAGAAATAAATTAATGTGAATCATTAGTTGTCAGCCCTTTTGCTTTATTAAATGTTTCATACAAACAAAAGTATTGTTTCTTGTAATTGATGTATGCTGATTTCTCACCCATCCTTTTAACCGTGCGCTAGGGAACTGAGGAAGAGAGTGAAAGACTAGAGGTGGAGAGGAGATGGTGTTGGATGGTGGAGGGTGTGTTAGCCATTGCTTGCCTTGGGGTAGTTGCCCCTTGTCTGTGCATTGTTACTGGCACCTGGCACACTTTTGAAGTTTGACGTGCGAGGTACAGGTCGAGGGGAATTCTTGTATTGTCCTCACTAGCTAAAGTGGGAGGTGGGTAGCCCCATTAAAAATTTGTCATTGGAATTGTGTGTGACGAAGACGAGGAAACTTACTGACCCTGGGTGATGTTCGCACATTGGTAAAATGTTGACTGGTAAACTCTGTGAAGCGCTACACGAGTTGGGAAAACAGGAACAGCCCTACTTAAATCACATCTGGCACTATGACTTGTGTAAACAGTGTGAAGATGGAACAAGAGCCCACCACATGAATTCCTATTCTATTCCTATGTTAATTGTAGTAGTGTCGGGAATTCATTCTGCATGTCAGTGCANTGGAACAAGAGCCCACCACATGAATTCCTATTCTATTCCTATGTTAATTGTAGTAGTGTCGGGAATTCATTCTGCATGTCAGTGCAGTTCAAGTTCCTGCTGTGGTAGTGTTACTTTACTGCATCAAAACTGGGAAGGGACATCGGACATCTGTGTCAGGGTTTATTGTAACCACATTTTAACAGCTCCAGTATTTTGAGTTTCTTGAGAATTTTTGGTGGAGAGAGTAACTTTATTTGATCTCACTTGCTTTATTTGGTGTGTGTGCCTCTCACCTNTGGAACAAGAGCCCACCACATGAATTCCTATTCTATTCCTATGTTAATTGTAGTAGTGTCGGGAATTCATTCTGCGTGTCAGTGCAGTTCAAGTTCCTGCTGTGGTAGTGTTACTTTACTGCATCAAAACTGGGAAGGGACATCGGACATCTGTGTCAGGGTTTATTGTAACCACATTTTAACAGCTCCAGTAGTTCGAGGTTCTTGAGAATTTTTGGTGGAGAGAGTAACTTTATTTGATCTCACTTGCTTTATTTGGTGTGTGTGCCTCTCACCTNTTCTTGAGAATTTTTGGTGGAGAGAGTAACTTTATTTGATCTCACTTGCTTTATTTGGTGTGTGTGCCTCTCACCTCTCTCTTTATTCCCCTTTCCCTTTATTACCATCTCCTCTCTATTACCCCCTCTTCCCTCTCTATTACCCCCCTCACTATACTCTCATCATCTCCTATATTCTGCCCTCTCCCCCTCTATTACCCTCCCTTTCTCTACTACCCTCTACTCCATCTCTATTACCCTCTCCCCCATCTCTATTACCCTCTCTATTCCCTCATCTCCTCTCTATTTTCCTTTCTCCCCCTTTCTGCTCTCTTCCCCTTTCTTCTCTTTCATCAATTCCCCCCTTCTCCAACAATATTTCCATTACCCCTCTCCACTTACTTCCACCCCTTTCTTTACCACTTCTCCCCTATATTCCCCTCCTTCCTATTTTCTTCTCCTCCTCCTCTGTTCCCTCCCTCTTCATTATTCTCTCCCCCTCTCTACAATCTTATCCACTTTATTCTCTTCCTCCCCACCCTCTTCTGCTCCCCCTCAGCACTACTTCCATCCCTATCTAGGTTGTCTTTATGTTGGTGTTCCCTTGTTGGCTAAGCTGTACATGCTAACATTAGATGCAACACTGAAAACCATTTTTATTTCTAACATTTTGCATTACATAAATTTAGTGCTGTTGTTTATGTAAACCCTTAGAATGTTGCAATTTTGTTACATATTCTTAATTCATAGAAGTTGAACCAGCAAACTTGAAACTTGTAGTGCTGCACAATTTATTTAATCTATTTTATCTCTATTGTTATCTGTATATTATGGNCCAGCAAACTTGAAACTTGTAGTGCTGCACAATTTATTTAATCTATTTTATCTCTATTGTTATCTGTATATTATGTATTATCTCCAATTTAATAAATTAATTTTTTATTTGCTTTTATTCCAATTATTTATTTATTTAAATTCATGATCCTGCTCCATATTTCTTCATTACAGACGTTGATTTGCGATTCTCTGGCATTATTTCTAAAGTTAGAATGATACCCAAGTACCACAGATGTACATGTAATCAAAGACTAAGAACCCTAACTATGAAAATGAAAATTTTCCATGTAGACATCCATGCTTATCTGTTAAAAATATATAACATGTCCCTGCCTTTAGGAGTGAGTGAAGAGATTTGGGTGGCTTATAGCAGCAAGGTCTTGAGAGCCGACCTGCCTTTAAGNTCTTGAGAACTGACCTGCCTTTAGGAATTCACTAATATTTTTATTTCCCCAATAGCAATGCTCTCTTAGTGAATCTACACATACATACTAATAAAGAGATATTAACTGTACCATGAACTGAAGTAAATACTGAAAATGACATAACAGCACCTCATCCTATTAATATTATAAATGTGAACATCTGTGTGTGTGTGCATGCGTGCGTGCGGGTGTGGTGTGTGTGTGTTTGTATGTTTGTGTGTTTGTGTTTATGTATTTGTTTGTTACCACTCGGCTCCATAACGGCTGAACGATTTTTATGAAATTTGGCGTGTAGGTACTTTAGGTCCTGGAATAGGACATAGGATACTTTTTATCCCGGAAAATTGTACGATTTTTGTGGAATACCAACAAAACGTAATTCTGCAATGGCTGGGAACGTGACCAAAATGCTTTTTCCCTCTGGTGTCAGAGTTTATCAGGCCGCCCAAGGACCTCTGAAATGGCTTAACGGCTGCTATCAATCGATAACAACCGGGACCGAATATTTAACGTGTCCTCTGAAGCCCAGAAGGCTCAGGTGTTATGCCACTAAACATTCACCCATCCAAATGTGTGCCGCTGGGAACATTGTATAACTTTGATGATTGATTAAGATCCTTCAGCCTAGCGCAAAAAGTAGTACCTAGGGACTCTTATTTCTAAAGCTACAACTTGTTGAAACTGATGTTTTGATTTTCATAAATCAATGCTGGAAAGCGGAAATGTGGTAACTACACGATAGCTGAACAGATACACTCCAAAATCAATACCCTACTTCTTGGTTATCGGTTAAAAAATATTTCCTTCCTTTTGGGTTGCCGTAATCAGTTTAAAACCCATGCCAACATAGTATAATTTTATAATTCTGTTTTCACATAAATTAATTGTATTTTCCCAATTTATTTATTAGTGTACCACTGTAAAACTCAATTGTCCTGGGCGAAGCTGGGCTGGTTCGCTAGTGTACAATATAAACAGAAAAATACAGGAGATAATGAATGAACAATGAAAATTCCAACCGTTCTGAACCTTAATGCAGGATCAAGTATGAAAGATGAAAGTTGTTGGTGTCAGTCATTGCTAAGACTTGTGGTTATCCTGCATACTGTCTGGCCATAGGCTATACCATAACCACAAAGTTTTACTCTGTATTTCGTTATAAGTTTTTAGATCCAAGTAAAAAGCAACTTTGGAACATATTATTAATGCATTTGTGTTAGTGTGATTTCTTAAGATATTCATTAAATGCTATCTGTATAAATACATCATTTGAGAAAGGCTAATAAAAACTGATAGTTGTTGATTGGGTTGTATGTCGCACAGCCAAGTGGGAAGGCTAAAGACGGTGGCCGTCACATTACGGTGGACATCGAACCACTTACATACTGTGCTGAAAATGAAACAATGCTGAGAGAATTGGGCACAAGCTATTAATGTTCAAACTTCCTTACCAAATGAGGGTTTTGTTTGGCGTAACAGCTACGAGTGCAAGTTTCCCACCATTGCGAACCTGGTTTATTTCTGGCAGGGTCACCGTGCAAATTGTGCAGGACGATGCTGGTTGGCTGGTTTTCTCAGGGATCTCTTGTCTCCCCTTACTCTTGCATTCCGGTGCTGCTCCATATCCACCTTGTTTTACCTTCATTGAATTTCAATACCCCAACGTTAAGAGCTGCCGTAACCTCTTCTCTTCATTCGTCACTAAGTTAGTGCGATCGACAACTACAGAGAACCACAATTACTAATAGTAACACCATAATGATGCTTCATATTTTGTGGACACCTTCTGTTTTTATCCTTGCAGTGCTACAAAAATATTTTGAATGAATAATATATTAAAACTATTAATTTATTGTTATTGGTAAACAAATCTCAAACACAAAGATTCTCCTCCAAGAGGATGAAATGTAGCGATTCAGGTCTCCTCTTGTGTCTGCGATAAGTTCTTCAGCAATGAATTCCCTGAAAAATAATTGAACTTTCACTGAAAGCAAAGAACTCCAAGCGCTATGGTTTAGATTCGTAATTTACTATATTTTTTATTTGCATTCCTTTTGATTCCCAAATAACTGGCAATATTGAGGAATCAACTTTAATATTAAAATTATAGTCTATTCTCAGTTCCTTTACACTTTTTGAATCAAACCTTTGAAAAATCACCCCATGTATGACTTGTTTGGTGTTTTATGTTGTCTATCACAAGCGTTNTTACTTTTATTATTAGCAATCAATAAAAATATGCAGATTAAAATTTTCATGGAACAAATTTAGTGGGTGAGATATCGCTAAAGAAGACATTGGGTTCTTGTAGTTAAGATAGTGTATTATTGATTATATTTTTACCAAGACAATTTTGTACCAACAGAATTCAAGCCTACCATTAAGTGGATCTGTTTTTTAATAGCAGCTTCAGAATTTGCTTATTGAACTATCTGACCTGCAGAGAAGTTTGGCTACATCAGTTCAATGCAAGAGAGTGAACTGCAGCTTGAAGTATCGAGAGACCAAAGACCAAGCGACTGATCTCCAGTTGAAGCTTATCTTTTAGACTGAAACACGCTCAGTGCCAGTGGCGTATAGCATGTGTAATTTGCCGCAGGTAGAAACTGGCGGGCAGATACGCTACAAGCAAGGAGAGGATTGCGTTCTGCTCGGTTGTGGACCTTAAAAGAATTGTAAACTGGCTCGTGCTAGTAAACTGAGTAATGACGGAGGTTGGACGATGGTCTCGTTACACGNTGACGGAGGTTGGACGATGGTCTCGTTACATGACAGTGACGCTGACAGACTTTGGACCTGCTTGAGCTACGAGATCCTCTGGTACCTTCCTGTAAAGCCAACAGAATCACCATCTGTGCACCTGCAGTTCGAGCCTGGCATTGGGGAGGGCTTGTAGGGGAGACGATACTCCCAACACGAAGCAAGTGTGGAAAGCCAATACCCTATTAAAGTATTTATCCCATCTGGTCACTTACGAATAATAACAATGCTTGACACACCACATTCACTTAATACAAAGTCAGTTTATTTGCTTAAAGGCGTAATAACTGAAATAATATATAATTGTACTACAATTTTTACACTAGTGAGTTATACTCGTTAAAAAATTACGGAATTATATTCCAAAGTCTTGTCGCATGCAGGTTTAGGGATTAGGGAACGCCGTTGGCTCACATCCATCACCCCCTCACACCACCCCCGCCTNCCAGCAAACTTGAAACTTGTAGTGCTGCACAATTTATTTAATCTATTTTATCTCTATTGTTATCTGTATATTATGGATTATCTCCAATTTAATAAATTAATTTTTTATTTGCTTTTATTCCAATTTTTTATTTATTTAAATTCATGATCCTGCTCCATATTTCTTCATTACAGACATTGATTTGCTATTCTTTGGCATTATTTCTAAAGTGAGAGTGATACCCAAGTACCACAGATGTACATGTAATCAAAGACTAAGAACCGTAACTATGAAAATGAAAATTTTCCATATATACAGCCATGCTTATCTGTTAAAAATATATAACATGTCCCTGCCTTTAGGAGTGAGTGAAGAGATTTGGGTGGCTCTTAGCAGCAAGGTCTTGAGAACTGACCTGCCTTTAGGAATTCACTAATATTTTTATTTCCCCAATAGCAATGCTCTCTTAGTGAATCTACACATACATACTAATAAAGAGATATTAACTGTACCATGAACTGAAGTAAATACTGAAAATGACATAACAGCACCTCATCCTATTAATATTATAAATGTGAACATCTGTGTGTGTGTGCATGCGTGCGTGCGTGCGCGCGCGCGCGCGGGTGTGGTGTGTGTGGTGTGTGTGTGTTTGTATGTTTGTGTATATGTATGTGTTTGTTACCACTCTGCTCCATAACGGCTGAACGATTTTTATGAAATTTGGCGTGTAGGTACTTTAGGTCCTGGAATAGGACATAGGATACTTTTTATCCCGGAAAACTGTACGGTTCTTGTGGAATAACAACAAAACGTAATTCTGCAATGGCTGGGAACGTGATCAAAATGCTTTTTCCCTCTGGTGTCAGAGTTTATCAGGCCGCCCAAGGACCTCTGAAATGGCTTAACGGCTGCTATCAATCGATAACAACCGGGACCGAATATTTAACGTGTCCTCTGAAGCCCAGAAGGCTCAGGTGTTAGGCCACTAAACTGTCACCCATCCAAATGTGCGCCGCTGTGAACGTTGCTTAACTTTGGTGATCAATTAAGATCCCTTAGCCAAGCGCAAAAAGTAGTACCTAGGGACACATTTCTAAAGCTACAACTTGTTGAAACTGACGTTTCGATTTTCATACATTGACGCTGGAAAGCGGAAATGTGGTAACTACGCGA
The DNA here is from genome assembly GCA_002778355.1 of Clitarchus hookeri. NCBI lineage: Eukaryota > Metazoa > Arthropoda > Insecta > Phasmatodea > Phasmatidae > Clitarchus > Clitarchus hookeri. Next base: position 29,267 of record NQII01007504.1, read on the forward strand.
TAACTACACAGATACACTCCAAAAACAATACCCTATTTCTTGGCTATCGGGTAAAAAATAGTTCCTTCCTTTTGGGTTGCCGTAATCAGTTATAAACCTGGGCCAACATAGTATAATTTTATAATTCAGTTTTCACATAAATGAATTTTCTTTTCTCAATTTATTTATTAGTGTACCACTGTAAAACTCAATTGTCCCGGGCGAAGCTGGGCCGGTTCGCTAGTGTACAATATAAACAGAAAAATACAGGAGATAATGAATGAACAGTGAAAATTCCAACCGGTCTGAACCTTAATGCAGGATCAAGCATGAAAGATGAAAGTTCTTGGTGTCAGTCATTGCTAAGACTTGTGGTTATCCTGCGTACTGTCTGGCCATAGGCTATACCATAACCACAAAGTTTTACTCTGTATTTCGTTATAAGTTTTTAGATCCAAGTAAAAAGCAACTTTGGAACATATTATTGAATGCATTTGTGTTAGTGTGATTTATTAAGATATTCATTAAATGCTATCTGTATAAATACATCATTTGAGAAAGGCTAATAAAAACTGATAGTTGTTGATTGGGTTGTATGTCGCACAGCCAAGTGGGAAGGCTAAAGACGTTGGCCGTCACATTACGGTGGACATCGAACCACTTACATACTGTGCTGAAAATTAAACAATGCTGAGAGAACTGGGCACAAGCTATTAATGTTCAAACTTCCTTACCAAATGAGGGTTTTGTTTGGCGTAGCAGCTACGAGTGCAAGTTTCCCACCACTGCGAACCTGGTTTATTTCCGGCAGGGTCACCGTGCAAATTGTGCAGTACGATGCTGGTTGGCTGGTTTTCTCAGGGATCTCTTTTCTCCCCTTACTCTTGCATTCCGGTGCTGCTCCATATCCACCTTGTTTTACCTTCATTGAATTTCAATACCCCAACGTTAAGAGCTGCCGTAACCTCTTCTCTTCATTCGTCACTAAGTTAGTGCGATCGACAACTACAGAGAACCACAATTACTAATAGTAACACCATAATGATGCTTCATATTTTGTGGACACCTTCTGTTTTTATCCTTGCAGTGCTACAAAAATATTTTGAATGAATAATATATTAAAACTATTAATTTATTGTTATTGGTAAACAAATCTCAAACACAAAGATTCTCCTCCAAGAGGATGAAATGTAGCGATACAGGTCGCCTTTTGTGTCTGCGATAAGTTCTTCAGCAATGAATTCCCTGAAAAATAATTGAACTTTCACTGAAAGCAAAGAACTCTAAGTGCTATGGTTTAGATTCTTAATTTCTTATATTTTTATTTGCATTCCTTTTGTTTCCCAAATAATTGGCAATATTGAGGAATCAACTTTAATATTAAAATTATAGTCTATTCTCAGTTCCTTTACACTTTTTGAATCAAACCTTTGAAAAATCACCCCATGTANTGGCAATATTGAGGAATCAACTTTAATATTAAAATTATAGTCTATTCTCAGTTCCTTTACACTTTTTGAATCAAACCTTTGAAAAATCACCCCATGTATGACTTGTTTGGTGTTTTATGTTGTCTATCACAAGCGTTTTATATTTGTGTCAACGCGAAAGTACCTTATTTTTGGTTAAATAAAATATTTACGTCTATTCTATTTATAAATTTATAATTAATATAACCAGAATGTGTGTTGGTAACACGTAATAAGAAATAGTTAATATGCAAAATATTATTACGCCGGGTGCACAGGAATTGTCCCTTTTGTGTCATTTTCTAGACTTAGTTAAGCTTTGTTTTCACTGGGTGGAGGAATTGCCTGAAAGTGTTACTTCAGCAGGGCTTCAGAAAAGTTGGAAGTAACTCTGAATGGACTATATTATAAATATTTTTGAAGATACAGTAACATTGAAGTTGAACACAGCCAACGTACGGTAGCAGCTAAGTGTGGTT